>CM060875.1:29579383-29649817 GCA_030737845.1 Acorus calamus
TTAGTTTATAGGTCTCGCCAATAATGAAAAAAATGGAATAGGTATATCTTATCCAGCCACCATGTGCTCCACTTGATTGAGATCTTTCTTTGCAAATGGATGCAAATCCACCAAATCCCTGTTAGTTAGGGGGATCGTGTAGTCAATGGATCGAGTTATTCAGTTAATGAGACTAACAAGGCATGTTGCTAGCTTAGTATATGCCTCTCTTGATGTTCTTCTCAGGTATGGCCCAGTCAGGCAAAAATTATCCCGAGTTTTTTTTAAGGTTTGGAAAAAACATCGTAATTGAATATACCCTCATAAATTAAACTCAACATTTGTTCCTTGAACTATTTGTTTAGTATATAAAAAATTAGGTGGCATTTTATTCTGTCGAGCTTGAGTTGCCCTGTAAAGAAAGAAGCCAGAGAATGAGCCTGAGGTAGGTGCTTTGGAAGTAGATTCTCTCTTACACCTGTTGTCCTGTAGCTTTCCCTGTGATATTTCTTTTACTTATGAATGACATAGTAATCATTCGAACTAAATGAACATCCGATTGAAGTTATTACATGTATGTCACATACTAATAAGCATAATACATCTAGAAACTGGTATCATATAGACTAAAATTTTTACATTTATATCATGTGTCATCTCATGGCAAATGACCTCACAATTAGAGATTGTGATTTTGAATCATATAGCCAATAACAGAATATCCCTATATAGAGAGAAGTTCAAAATGCCTCCATTTGATTAGGATGGAAGTGATTGTTCAAAGCTAAAAGCCCAAAAAGAACAACTTCCTCACTGAATTGCAAAATCCCACTAAGCACATAAATTAGAAAGTTCAACTAAAATTATCATGAAATCCATTATGTACCATTCCACGGATGATGTAAAATCAGATTAAGTGTCAGCCCACTTGCCCATGAATAAATGCTAAACTGAATAACACTATTTGTCTACTGAGTTGTAAGCATGTTCTAAAGATGGAGCATTAATTCCAGTCCACAAAATTCCACTATGCGCATCTCAGATTCTTCTGCAGAGAATGTAGAAGTACAAGTTGCTAAATTAATCCAGCCCTGGCTTTTACTTGAATAGTAGTTCATGTAGTTCCAAAGATTCTGAATTGAATAAAAATAATCTATGCCGGCTGGACCTCATCTCATCATCAAAAACAAAACAGACCGACCCATGAATAAACACCCACCGATTCTTCCTTTATTTTTATTTTTTTGTTTTATTTTCTCAAACAATACATGTGACAGAAAGGAAGGCTTTGAAAGGGATGTGATGACTACCGATGCCTTCCAACTCATTTAGTGCAGGTGCATGTTAGCCTCAATTAGAATATGTAGCTATAAATATTATATATATATGGCTTTTTAAATGTTCTCTCAACGTAACTACAAAACATTGTCAACAATGATTTCATGCATGCAAACCTCAGTCACTTAAGTCAAGGAGCATGTGCCCCACCAAGGATGGTAGCCTCTCACCCAACACAAAGCAAATAATTAGGATGGTGTGAAATATATATATACCACCAACATGGAAAATGATATATTCATCCTTTTTAAAAAAATATATACAGTCATGTATTGAAATACATATTGTTGTATGGATTATACATTAAGATATACTAAGACACTTTTTCTTTAATTTTTTTTACAGTCTCATTTCATAGAGCTCATACATTGTGTATATACATCACCCTATCGTAATACATGAGACTAAAAATGAAACTATAAAATAAATGCATACCAATCATAAAGTCTGGACAAAATAATATAATAACCGTGAAACTATACGTGAATAACTATCATTTCGAAGTCCCTAAAATCAACTATCTTTCAATGGGTGATACTAATAAGCAAAATAAGGAGAAGAGAACAAATAACAAACACAAATGTATGGGTGTGACATACAGTCGAGTAGATAATGAGCTATAGCTCCCTCCACCAAAGACCATGCCAAGGTAACCACTATCCCCACCACCACCGGCACCGGTCACACCGCCACCACTGGTCACACCGCCGTTGTATGTCACGCTAATGGTGTTGCCCCTGTCATGTCACCCCCATAAAAAGCATCCTTGTTAGCACATGCAAGTTGTGAGACCTGATTCATTATATTTCTATCTAACTTGTCTAATCATGTAGTTATAAATGCATAATGTGAAATAAATTTTTTCATTCTTTTTAAAATCACATACATTTGCAACAATTGTTTTTCAATACGATAGTATGACAATACTACAATAAAAGTAAAACATGATACAAATATATAAAAAAAAAAAAATAGAATTCAAACCCGGTGGTACCGGTGTGGGGGTCAAAGAAACTCAAAAACAGTAGAGCTGGTCGCACGTCCACGTCGGACCGTATCCGGCGAGCACTGACCAGGGCAAGATATTATATTTATTCATTTATGATGACGAAACTCTTATCACCCTTTTTGAAGTTCAAGCCAACTCAGATGAAGATGGAGCCGACATTGGTAACTGATATAACCCACCTCTTTTAACAGCTCATATTGCCCATTATTCAACCTGGTTGACTTGGGGTGCTCTTTATTTTGAAAATTGATTCTGAAATTTTTTTTTTTTTTTTTTGGTTTATGAAAAGTTGTTTTAATATGCTTTAGTAACACAAAAAAAATGTCACGCATTCTATTTAATCATTCAAAATTAGAAGTTAAAAGCTTTCATTTTTCTTAAAATACAGAATCAGTCAAACAAGATTTTCAATCAGCCCTTAGAATCAATTTTCAGTGTCTCGGGAGGGTGGCCATGGTTAGGTCAGTGTACCGGGACGCATCCAGGGGAGGGTGATCATAAAAACAAGTCATTAGAAACCATGCATATTAAAAGAGTGTACCGGGACGCATCCTGGGGAGGGTGATCATACAAACAAGTCATTAGAAACCATGCATATTAAAAGAGTTATTTAATGTATTTCCTTTGCAAAACGAAAAGAAAACAGTCTCCTTGTTTTTTCTTTTTGATATCTTTTTATTTTTTAAAGAACATTACTATTTGAAAAAGAAATTCCTCCACTTTATTTTACAATTGTTTATATTTAATTTGTTTTTAGCGTACATAGTTTGCTTTTATATTTTTTTTTTGCTTTTTATTCTTTTATATTTTTTAAAAAATAATTTTTAATCATTTCAAATTCTGTTTCCATTCGCTGCGTTTTTCCGATGCTTAATTTTGAATTTCTTTTTTTTTCAAATATTTGTTTCTATCCATAAGTTGCATGTTATAAATTTTACAAATATTGGAACATTAACAAAGAATATCTCAAATCTCAATTGATTTTGGACAGTCAACGATAAGAACAAAGAAAATTAATCCAGTAGGGGTGACTGTAAATTAAAATAACAAAAACTGGTTTGGAATTTGGGAAGGGAGAGAGAAAAGTGAAGGGGGGTGGGGGAGTGACTAGGAGTAGGGTCTAGGGGGGAGGAAACCTGACTCGGAAAGAGCACAACGCGAGACTTTCAATGCGGCCGTTGTCACGTTAATCGATGGGGACAGACGTGTGGGCTCCAAAAGTAACTTATATATTTATTAACAAAATAAAATCCGGAAAAGCTGCCATTGGGGGCATTCAATTCATCTCAACTTTAGAGAACCTGTTCCATCAGAGAAAAAAAAAAACTTTGGAGAACCTGCGCCATTTCTCACTGTCTTTTGGATTTATAATATACAACTCCCTCCGTCCATGTCCGTTTGATCATAAACATGAGTTTTTAAGTTTATGTTAGTGTAGAAGATGTTTGATAGATTATAAATGTGAAATAAAATGAAATAGTAATGAATATAAACATAATAAATATGTTTATTTATAAAAAAATAAGAAAAATAATTATGTCTAAATAAGTGAAAATAAGATAATATTAATATTTATATATCTTAAAATTGTATTATTACATTCACGCAATTTACTAGTGTAAGAGATTCCAAATCACTTATCATCACCTATTACAAATTAGGGAACTCGTATATTAAGTCATTTTTTTATTTTAATAAATTTTTATCCATATTATAATTTTTTTATCCACGAATTATTAATGATTACAATAAAAATGATGTTAATACATTTCATGATTAGAGAAACTAAAAACACGTCAAACATAAAATGATTTATTATATCAGCATAATTATATGTTGAAATAGCTATTTATTCCATAAAAATTTATATTACTATGTAAACGAATACTTAAATTATTCTGAAATAGGTAAAGAGTAAATAATAGAATAATAAAAAATTTATTGTGTTTTAATTATTTTTATGAAAAAACATAATAATAAATTTTTATTATTTGATTAACTACAAATAATATAGATGTAATATGAAATGGATTATAAATGATGAAAAAATCATTTGCCATGATATTATGTATAAGACCTTAAGATATGATAATAAGTTTTAAATAGAATTACACAATTCTACAACAATTTATTTTTAACATACAAATATATTCATTTATTTCTCGCAAACAAACAATTTATTAGGTTTGTTTCTTTATTTCACCGTTCAAATAAGATTTTAGTTATTATCAATTCAATCGAAGTTTCGATGACATGAGTGCACGTGGGTCCTCTAAACAGAGACGAGAGAGAGACACACAGAGGGAGACGAACCTGGTTTGACCCCACGCGCCTGCAAACATGGTGAGCTGGTCGATGAGCCCAGCCGACTTAGGGTCCACGCTCGTCGCCTTCGCGTACATGAGCTCGACCTCCCCCCCCGACGGCACGAAGAACGCCCCGTTCACCATCATATCCCCCTCCGTCCTCCAATTCCACCCTCCCCACTCACTCTCCTCCGTCTCCACCCTCTTCGTCACCTTCAATCAACCAACACCCCCCCACCACATTCAAATAACCGAATTACAACCGGAATAAATAAATTCAAACACAACGGAATACCTCTTTCGCATTGGCATCGGATGGCGCGGTATACCGATTCCCCTGGCTATTGATCGTCGGGTTCGCACTCCCCCCAATCGCGTACATCTCCCACTGCGTGTAATCGTTGTTCACGACATGTATGTACCCCAATCTACACCTCGGCATCCTCTGCACCAACCCTTCCCCGAAGTGATTGAAGCTATGGTCACCTGCATCGCCGTATCCGGCAAGTACGCGTCGTTGTGCCCCAGCAGCATCACCTCGTCGTGCCGCGTGAAGTAGCTGTTCGAGATGGTTATCCCCGTCGACCCCATGATCGCGTCGATCAGCCCGTCCGCGCAGTTCGCGAGCGAGACGTGGTCGACCCAAATGTCCCTCGCCCCGAATAAAGATATCCCGTCCCCGTCCGACCTCGTCCGCCACCCGTAGTGGGTCGGGCTCGACCTCACGTTGGCCTGCCCTCCCGGGATGCAGTCGTACACGTGGACGCCGTGGATGATGACGTGGCTCACGTACTGGAGGGTGATGCAGGGCCCTCCGGCGATGTGGACGTTGGCGCCGCGGCCGTCGATGGTCTTGTAGGAGTTCACGAGGAGCTCCTGCTTGAGGCGGATCTTCATGGAGGAGGCGAAGACGATCCAGAGGGGCTCGTCTTGGATGACGGCGTGGCGGAGGGTGCCCGGGGTGGGGTTGACGGTGTCCCGGTCGGAGGAGTCGGTGACGACGTAGACGGCGCCGCCCTTTCCGCCGAGGGCACCGCGGCCGAAGCCGATGCCGCAGTCGGCGAGGCGTTGGCGGTTGTTCGACCAGTTTGGGTCGCACCTCCAGCAGTCGTCGATGGGGTTCCCGGTGAGGCAGGTCGATTGGGTCGCCTGCATTCGACGTGTGGACTCTTCTAGCCTCCTGAAACGGCGAATTCAAAGGAATTTGTGATGTGGGTCGTCGAAAACAGAGTGCATTGAATGTGAGTTTGAAAGATTTACCTGTGGAAATGACGGACTACGGATTCTGGGTCGGGGACGGAGGAGTTCAGGGAAAGGGTATTGGAGAGGGAGATTAGGAGAATGTGTGTTATAAGAAGGATAGGCATTTTAAGCATTGCTTGTGTTAGACTCATTGTGTTGGTTGTAATGTTGTGGGAAATAAAATGAGGGAATGCGTATGTTATTTATAATAATTAAATATTTAAGTTAATATAATGTGGATTGAGGGTTGATAGTTCAGTTTGTATTAGCTTATTATTTTAATTTGAGTCTATGTTGGGTTTTTCTTAGAGGGTTTGTGAAGAGAAGAGAGGTGGTGCAGAGGGGAGAAGAGGGAATCACATTGCTCAATCTTCCAATCCTACCTTGCTTGTTGATGATACAAATGATTTTTTGTTTTTTGGGGGGTCTAACTTTTATGGGTTTTTGGATAAGAGGGAAAAGTATTTTTGGGCTGAGAAAAGGTGAGGGAAATGAAAAAGAGAAATAAAGGGATGGATGGGGTTTCATGTAACTAAGCAGCCGTTTTTTGCTTGCTTTTTGTTATCTTCGGATTCAGCTTTGTTTATTTTGTTTAATTTGATATTCTTTACTGAAGTGGGAGGTGAATTAGCTTATCTTAATTGTTACTTTGTTGTGTGGTACGTTAAGGTATCTTTTTCCATGGATGATACAGGGTGATGAGAAGGAAAGCATTCAGTGAGTGGTGAAGATGGATGTCCAGCATGAGAGGGGAAGAAAGGTTCATTTCCCCTTTTCATGCTTTTTTTGGGGGAAGAGGTTTGTATTTTCTTCTACGGTTAACTGCGACATGACTAGAGAGTGTTACGAATGAGATTGCATTGAAAAAACACCTCTCTCATTTGATTTGAATATGTTTTGTCTGATATTGTGCTTTCCTTGATGGGCAGATATGCTCCCCCCATTTTTTTCATCCATGTTGTTCTGTTTGGATTACAAGAGGCCACTGTCATTGAGAAGGACGTGTTTGAAACTCCATGTTGGAAACTCTCTTCTTGTATATTGTGGGATTATTAACAAATACCAATGACACCATCTTAGCTTGTTAAGAGATTTGCTGGAGACATAATCTAATTCTGATGCAAGTGGACTACTAATGACCAAGATGTACCGAACTCATTGAATCCCAGGATTGAACAGACAGGCCGATTAGGAACATCCTTAGGACTTAGGAGTTGCGTAGTTATATATTTGACAATAGTAGTATAAGGAAAAAAAATGTATTTAAAGAATAATAGCTCAGATAAGATTTTATATACCAACATGAACACAAATCCCACCCAAACAACAAATTCGATGTCACTATTTCTACTCTCAGGAAGAACCAAAGATAGTATCCACTGCTGTAGAAAACTTACATGTTCCATCATCATAATAGTTTACAAGAAGGGCATAAGAGCATTGATAACTATATAAAATCTTAGGGAACGTGCAAACAAATATAAGTTTTTCAAAATTTTCAAAATGCATTAAGAAGAATGATTGCCACCTACCATTTTCAAAATTTTCAACATATAAGAATGATTGCCACATACCATTTTCTTGTACACAAATTAGGCACAAAACCCACCACATCACAATATCGTATACCAACAAGGCGCTTCAATTCCATGGCCCATGAAGGGGCCATGGTCCCATGGATTGATATATACTGCCGTTAGAGGGTCAATCAAATGTGTTACCTGGAGGGGTCAATGGGTCATCTATTCAAATCTTGTTATTGATCATCTTTTATAAATGGTATAGTTATAATCAATTTTCTTTTCAATAATAATTACCTCTTCCTGATATGCATTCGCAGTACCATATATATGGAATAACTGATGTTCAGGGGTGATGAACTGGTTCTCAAATTCTGTTGATCTTTTCATTGTCAAACCAAAATCCTTAACCTAACTGACGCCCATTAATCTCAAGTGTCGTTGGTAAAATATATATCAATTGTAGTTGTAGATATGGTTAACTTCTATTTGTTGGGCTGCTTCTAGCAGACCAGCCACTTTACTACTTTAGGCCATAATCAACCTGGGTTGTATTAAGTGGGCAGTTCTCTAAAGCCCACACAATGCCCACAAGCAGTCCTTTTGCATTTCTAACTTATTTTGAATTTTCTTAAAAGGTATTCTTTTATCCAATGAAGAAAATATATTTATCAAAAATAAAGTATTTACTTGAAAAGATTGACTACATAACTTTTACATTTTTCTAAGAATAATGTTAATGTTACGATACAGTTTTTTTTTTCCAACCATAAATTAGTCTGCACCCATTTTGATTTTTTTTTAACAAAAAAATAACATACAACATCTAATGAAGTATATGTTTTTTTTATTATTGTAAATGAAGTATATGTTTTTAATATAAAATATATATACTCCAATTAATTGTATGGATTATTTGTAGAAAATATAAAAAATTTGATAATATATATCTTGTTATAATGATTATATGTGGTTGGCGGGACGGGAAACAAAGTTGGAAAAGTGACTATGGTCTTTTGAAAAATGATATATCCAGCCTCTTGTACAACCCCAACAGCAGTTTACATCAATTTCTTTTTATATAAAAAATTATATATTATCATATTGAAGTATATATTATTATATGAAATATATACTGATATATAATATTGTATTTTATTTTAATTTGAATAAATGAAAAAAAAATTATGTCATAAAACCTCAAACACTATGATAGTGTAGTATATCCAAGGGTTATCATAAGGTATGAGGCTACAATTCGGAGCTGCAAAATAGGCCGAGTATATCGGCTCTTTTCTAAATTCGAAGTCATACTGTTGTAACTTTCTCAATGGGCCTATAACATCATGCCAACCACCAAATGAACAACACTTTTCGGCCCATAGAAAGTCTCCTGGTTTTATCTAGCACCACTGGCCCAGACAATATTCCCTTTGGCCATCTTCTTCAGACAAAAACTTGTCTGAAAGGATATCTTTTTTGAACTCTTAACAGCCTAAAAACAAAACAATGTTTCAGGAAAAAACCAGTCTTTCTGAAAGAAAAAAAAAAGGAAAATACCCGAAGAGATACTGTTTAAATCCTTCGTTACTTTTCTAATCTGTCACTTTAATTTTTTAAAATATTTTCTGTGATTTTATTACCTTACATTTAATTGCCAAAATCTAAGACAATTCAGAACATATTTTCATTTTCTAACAAAGACAAATGACTTTTTTTGTTTTGTTAGGGTGCTGGGTGTATCGTTTCTGCTCACCCGACTGGTGGAGTTCTAAGCCTGTTGTGTTTAAGTGGGTGCATGTTTTATTTTATTGTAAAGACACGTTATTTCATTAGATATGTTGAAGTCGAATTTGACTGTACTAGAGATCCGGATCAGATTTTTATCTTTTTTGGGATGGGGTTCTATCTTCAACAAAAACAAAGAGAAAAAATAGGAATAGAGAAAAGAAAGCTAGAGGGTGTCAGAGGTGGCTGAAGTGGACAGAGGGTGGCGGAGGAGGTAACAACGACGGGGGAAGACGTGGCATAGGGGGGAGAGAGGGAGAGAAAGAGGGAGGAAGAGGGGGAGGGGGACTAAGGTAGCAGGCCTCAAGAGGCGACGGCGGGTGGAACGATAGTTAATTGTGGGCGACAGACGGTGGAGGGGTAGGGGGAGAGAGAGAGGCGACCAACCATCATCCTCCACATGCCGAGGCCCGTTGCCTGCCACCGACGCCCTCCACCTCCCTCCCTATGCCCTCTCTTTCATTCTCCCTTTTTCTTTTTCTCTCTCTTCTTTTTTGTGAGAACCCCACCCTCTTTTTTGCATTTTAATTTCTAGGGTGGAGTTCTAAACAAGTGGGGGTGTTTTTAGTTGCCCCCCCCCCCCCCCCCCCCAAGAAAAATAGCGGAATCAAGAATAGATCCATGAGGTTGAAGATGTAAAACAGAAAAACAATATGCGTGAGAACTTGGTGGATAAACACTAGAGGAGCATCCCCCGAAACTATTTTTTTCTTGGAAAAGAGCATAAAAGAGAACTTTGTGAAAAATGGATATGGTAAATCGATTTGGGGTTTCATATCCGTGTATTATCATTGGTGCTCGCATAACGTTGGGGTAGTCCACATTATTGATCTATCACGATTCTAAATATATGTGTCATATTGTGGTGATGTCCAGGGGCGTTATTAGGGGTGGGGTCAATTGATCCCATCAAAATTTTAAAAAAAACTAGAGAACAAGACAGACACTAATGTATGTGTGAAATGATCAATTAATTTAAGGAAGAAAAAATTAGTCTCATTTTGTCTCTTTTTGGAAGAGACACACAGATAGAATAGTTGGCAAATATGAGAAGATGTTGCACGGCATGACCCAATGAATTTGGAATGACATAATTGTCCATTTTATTTTAAGAAAGAATTACCAATGATGATCCCAAATTTCAATATATACGGGTTTGTATTCTTAAAATCACCAGTCTATCATTTTCATTAGGCAAAATAACCAACATGGTTGAAAAAATTTGTCCAAACCAGTGTTTAGGTGGTGGTGATACCCATATATACAACCATCTCAGGAGACACATTTATACAACCAAATCCCATCAAATTTTGTATTTTGAAGAATAATATGTTCAACCCCCTGTGCAACCCCAATTGCAGTTCACACTGGTTTTATTTTATTTTAAAAAATCATCTATTCTTCCATTGAAGTATTTACTAAGATACATTAGTGTATTTTTTTCACACTGAAAAAATAATAAATTTTTTAGGTCATATACTATGATAATTCACATACAATAATAGCGTGATATATATTATGTTATCATAATGTATAAATTACAAAACAGCAGCAAAATGAACTGATTGTATCAAAACTCTCTTTTTTTATCACGGGTTCCATTAAAACTCATATCATGAGATTGAGACCTTTATTTTCCATAACCAACTCGTCAATCACCTACACATAGATGGATGGATTGTACGTGCCGATAATGTTAATAATGAAATTATCATACAACGATTTTAAAATTTGAAATCTCATTGAGAATAATCGTAAAAGTTTATATTGAAAATAGTACTTCTTTTCTTTGATGGTTTATTTTTTTATTAATGTAAGTTGTTCTATTTTAAAAAAAACAGTTTATGTTTTTTTTATAAATACATAGTTAGAGTAAATTTTAAAAATAATTTATGAAAATTATGTTTTTAATGATCCCATTTATAAAAATTCCTGGAGTCGCTGCCGGTGATGTCACATCACTAGTTTCTCACGTGAAGATCTGAGAGTCACGATGAGACATGCCAATATTAATCTAATCAACAATAGAATTTGGTGTCAAACAGCTAACACATGCTTCATGTGCTAGAGTGTTCATGTTCTTACCAAAACACACTTTGTCCCTCTAGAACCCTAGAGAGAACAAACTGACTCTAACTCAAAAATCCCCAACAAAAGAGCTTTGAACTTTGCATAGGAACAATGCCACAATTAAAGGTCTTTACTAGATTTAATTTCCTCAATAAGATCCCCCCTCTTTCATAAATACAGGTCGGCCCTGAAATTAGTATGGAGACATGGGCCCTGTGCGAATTTCAAAACTTGGCCCTTATTTATACAATTTTTTTATAATTATTATCATAAAAACTTTGGATATTTTTAAATTTTAATTATTTTACACAACTCATTAAATACAATCAAAATGTATCACTATAAGAGGAGAGAGAACAAAAAAAAAGCAATGTGTTTTGAAAAGTTTCCAAAAAAAAGTTTCAACATCCTTTAAGTGCATACTAGAAATCAAATGCCAGAAACATGGTAACTAAATTCAAAGTGTTTATTCATGTTTCTATCTTACTTAACTGTTATTATAAGGTATTACATAATCATAGTTAAAATTAAATGATTGTAAATACATTAAATTATGAATAAATTCATGTGTGTTGATTGATCTATTTTATTTGATAATATAAGATTGTTTGATCAATTCAAATATAAAACAAACATTAAAAAATAAGTAGATAATCTACTTCCTGTATATATATATATATATAAAGAGAGAGGCATATACCGTGTTAAATTTTGAAGACAGTTCGGTGTGAAATTTCTGCATTGTGAGGGGTCCAAGTAACTCTCTACATTAATTAATTCACTATTCCAATAATTTATGAAAACTTTTATTAAAATCTTACCACGTATCCATCCACTCCTGTGACAATAATAATACAGTTACAGAACACCTGCACAAAATCTGAACTCGATCACAAAACACACCCAACCAAACAACCCAATCCCCCTGTGACAGTAACTTTTTCCATGGGTGCACAAGGTCTGATTGTCTCGACGACCACCCTCTCCCTTCATAAAGTGGAAAGCCAAATATCCACCACCACCACCAGTCAATATACAAATGACAATCCATTAAAAAAAAATTAAACAGAGACAGAGAGACGACGGAAATGACTCGTTAAAAATGTCAGACAGACCGTGCGGCGTGCGCGTGAGCGGCTCGGCCGCCGAGGCTTCGTCGTTTATGTAGCCTAACACCTGACACTGCTGCACCACCCTGGTTTGTAGTATTAGTAATAGCAACAAAAACAAAGCGCCTCTTTCAATCGCAGCCGTCCAATCCCATTATCTTAATCACTGATGTAACAGTCCCTTCTCCTGCGTTTTGTTTCTCAGCTACATTTCAGCCGTCCGATGTAGATCTGAAGGACATCGATGTGGGTTCCGTCACAGCTCAATAAGCTGGGGACGACGTGGTCAAAGATAAGGTCAATGTGATTTGAGAACTCACTGTTCCCCTCTATTTAATAATCCCTCTCTCTCTCTCTCTCCCTCTTTTTATTTCTTTCGCATCTTTATTTTGCTGTACTTGGGGAACTCGGACTATTCAATACGTCGCAGTCTTTGATTGATAGAACGAGTTTTGTAGTAAAATCACTGCCGTCCGTTTAGTGTACTTGCTTCTTCTTCTCTGGCGGCTCGTAGTCCGATATTAACACGCCAAAGCCAAATTCGTTGGACTAATTAATTAATTACATGTTCTCGCTTATCAGATATATAGTTTGTTTGCTTAGAGAGTGCTCGATCACCCTTAATATATGGAATATATGTCATTTGACATACTCCTCAGCTCTTGTAATATAAACAAATAAATACATATGTAATCGTTGAATGGGTCAATGGACACAAAAATATCAGTGTTGTTTTGTGGAGGGTCGGACCATTTTGTTGGCTGGGCCGAGCTAATCAAAATTAAGCATGGGTTTTGTGTTCTATGATCATCAATGGTACATTAAAGATTCTGTTCGTGTAAACTAATAAAAAAATAATCACATTTGTCCACGTAATATATTCTCCAGATGCATACATGGAAATATGGAATAGATGGGCGAAATTGTTTCGGGTCCTGATTTTCAGGGTTTTTAATAAGAAACTTTGATGTTTTACTACGAAAAAAAATAGCGTTTGGTAATGAGTTTTGGATAACTTTAATTTTGGTCCTCTACCTGTTCTCTTTTTTTCTTTTATGTTTTGCTCTCCCTGTCTTTTTCTCTGCATATAAAACCGTCTTGTAACCGCTTTGATGTTTCATTTTAAAATGGACTACTTTAACTAAAAAAAATAAAAAGCTGGTTTTTACAAGAATCATTAATTATAAATCATCCTTATTTTTAAATGCCGCAGCATTTTAGATTTTAATAAAGTGAGTAATAAAAATAAAATTTACATGATCATAAAAAAAATTTGTTCCATAAAAATTTATTATCAAATGGAAACAAGGGTAAGATAATGTCTAAAAACTCTTTTGGATTCATGGTAGAGTGTTTTTTTGCAATACAAAAACTGAAAATTCTTCTAAACAAAAATCACGTTTAAGAGTATACGTGTTTTTTCAAAATTTTAAAGGGTGTGTTTGTGCATGATGGAAAGTGAAGGAAAGTGAGGAAAAAAAATTTTCCCTTTGACCACTCAAAAACGTTGCCAAACAAGGAAAAGAAAAAAATTTCCATCACTTTCCCTCTCCTAGCTTATTAGAAAAAGTGGGAAAAACTTTTCCTTTTCCCATTGAGAAAATAAGAGTATTCCACCACATGCACAAACACTTGAAAGTTGGTCAAAAGGAAAAAAATTTTTTTACTTTCCCTTTGACAATTCCCTCACTTTCTTTCATTTTAACTGCACAAACACACTCTAAGAAACTGTAAAAACGACGTTTTTCAAATGACAGTTCGATGACTTTTGGGAAATTAAAGCCTGCTTTACTTTGGATCTCATATCAAACCCGAACCCCAGCTATTTACTCCTGACATGTCACCCCTACGTCAGATTCCGATATTTAAAACCCTGGTTTCAGGCTGATGAGCAAACAAAGATCACCGTCGTTAACTTGCACTCTCTCTCTCTCTCTTCTAGCTTCTAAAACATACTGAACCATCATAGTAAGACACAATAATATAAAAAATACATTTTGAAGAAGTTTTAATTATTTAACATGTATAAAAATCTCATCTCACTAGGGTCGTCTCACTTTCTAAAATTACAACGGCTTGGCTGTCTTTCCCAGTCGAAAGAAATCTTTATCCGATCACTCTCTCATTCTACTTGGAACCTCGTGCCATTGAGAAGTATAAATCAAACATTAAAAAAAAAAAGAATACACACCTCCCCTAGCGAGGTGGTGTGTGTACCCGCGTTTACGCGGTGAATCCGGGGTTCGATCCCCGTCCGACCTCTTAAATGAGGTGTACTCGGCCCACTGGGCTATCTCCAAAAAAAAAAAAAAAAAAAAAAAAGAAAAAAAAGAAGAATACAAAAAGTGTCAACCAAATAGATGATTGAAATGGTCCACACATACGCGTATAGTGTCTTTTTGTGAAACATTCAACCATGTGATATACTCTACCATCACTATACACCCAAATTATGTTATCTTGTCATTGGCTCAAGAGACACCAAGGAAGACATCCAAAGTGGTCTTGAAAGTACACTGGCTGTTCAGCTTTTCAGGGACTCTTCACCTTGTCTGCATTTTTCGGGTCAGGGAAGCACTGCCAAAACAACCATAACAACCCCCTGCAACACACCCCCCCCCCAACATTGAAGAGATTTTTTCATTTTTTTTTCTTTTAATATTGAGCATACAAAACGGTACACGCCACTTGAACTGGCCCTCACTGATCGGACGGTCCGCGTCACGTGATGCCACTGAATGTCTGATACAGTCGGACGAAAAGCCATACAACGTAAAGGGCACTTTCGTCTTTCCATTTAGATTCCCCGCCAGCGACGCCGTACGATTGGTGGAGCGAGGTTTTGTCGTTTCAGTGATTCACCCTGTCAGGACATATTCGTAAATCCATGTCACTCGGCAAGGGCAATCTCGGAATACAAAAATACAGGGTCGGTTCGGTTCCCGCTTAAAAAGAAAGCATGAGATCGATGTAAATCCAAACAGTATTTTTTCTTAAACAAAAAACAAAAAGAAAAAAAGAAAGAAAGGAAAGTCGAATGGATCCCGACGCGTTCATCTTCAAGTGGGACCCACGGGGAACCGCCGGCGAGCAGCACCCCGGCCGCCTCATCGACGCGGTTGCTGCGGCTTCGCCGGCTCCACAACCACCACCACTTCCACCACCACAGCCACCTGCGGCGGCGGTGATCGGAGACGTCTATGGAAGGCCACGTGAGCTTGGGGAGATGTTCGACGGGTACGGCGTGAGGTACATGACGGTGGCGAAGTTAGCGGAGCTGGGTTTCACGGCGAGTACACTTGTGGGAATGAGAGACGAGGAGCTCGACGAGATGATGTCGACCATGTCGCAGATCTTCCGGTGGGAGCTTCTCGTCGGGGAGAGGTATGGTATTAAAACCGCCGTTCGCTCCGAGCGCCGCCGTCTCGCGGCCGAGGCGAGGCGGCGGCACCACCACCTTTTCCTTCCCAATGACCCTCTCGATGCACTCTCCCAAGAAGGTTTGACTAACTTCTTGTTCAATCTGCGTAGTCATTTTCATTTCTTTTGAGCAATTCATGTAGTGTTTAGATTTTCAGCCTACTCAATTTTTTTTTTACAATCTAAAACGTAGTCTTATATACTTCACATTACATACCTTGTTAAATTTTTTATTAAACCATATATCTTATTAGAGGATGCTCATTAATTTCATAAAATCAAAACATGTGAACTGTGTTTTAGACTTTAAAAAGTATTGAGTGTAACATTTTTCTTAAATTTTTTAGTTAATCTATCAAAGAATCAAGATGATTTTTTGGTAAATTTAATGCATTTACTCATTGAGACTTGGATCGAACAAATTCGTTGTGTATACAGACGTTAGAAAATATATTGTTAAATTTTTTGTAACTGTTTGGTTTTGTGATAGATTTTGTGGTGTTCAGTCTTTTATATCTTTTTGAAAGGTTTTAAGCTTTCAGAGTTCAGAGTGTCGATTAAATTCTAAGATCTGACAAGAGAAACCTAGAGACCTAGCTAATTTTTTGAGTTTGTTTTTTGAAGATTATATAATGTTTGATTGATCGATATAAAGGGTTTTACGTTATCCAATGAAGGTCGATTTTGACCAATCATCGTCTTACAATATAAAATGATGGATTTACTCGTACTAAAAATAAAATAAAATAAAATAAAACAAAACAAATGTTTGCGCTCGTGAATCATGATACATGAATGAAAAGTTTCTGACCATCCGAGCATGCATGCATGCATGCATGTACATGGTCGGATGTTTGACCAAAATCTCCATTTCCATTTTAACCCCAGACATAGATCCTCATTCAAAGTCAAACATATATATAGCACACCAACCAATTGGAATATATAACAGCAAATGCACTATCCTTCATGGGTTATTATTAATTTATTATAACTTGCTAATAAGACAACACATAAGAATGTCTAGGGCTGTCGGAGGAGGGGGTGCAACAAGAGCCAGAAGCAGCGGCGAGCGGCGGCGGAGGCGGTATTGGGGGAGGGCCGACTTGGGAGGCGGTGGTGGGACAGAACAACAAGAAGCAGAAGCAGCAGCAGAGGCGGCGGAGGAAGAAAGGATTGGAAGATGAAGACGATGACGACGACGTTAACGACGACACGGAGGATGGTGGGGCGGCCGTGGAGAGGCAGAGGGAGCACCCTTTCATCGTGACGGAGCCCGGGGAGGTCGCCAGGGGAAAGAAGAACGGTTTGGATTACCTCTTCCATCTCTACGACCAGTGCCGGGAGTTCTTGATCCAGGTCCAGAACATCGCCAAAGATCGTGGAGAGAAGTGCCCAACAAAGGTATTTTTTGGTTTAGAATGACAAGTGACTTCGGTTTTTTTTTTTTTGTTTCGTTAACCATGCATGTTGTGATTATGCCCCACACGTTTGTTTCTTTAATGAGATTTTGTGATTTTGTGTCTTGTTAGTAAACATGGTTATGAATGAAGGTTTGGATTAAATGAACACGAGAATGTATAAGAGAATTATATATGATGGACATTGATCATGTGTGTTCCTGTTATATTCGATGATGTGCATGTGAATCCACCAAGTTTTAAGGGCCGTTTGGATCTTTGAAAATGTCAAATGGAGATTCAAAATCGCTGTAGATTTGGCATTTCTGCGGTTTTCTTTGATAAATTTACAAACGTTGCAAAAGTTTTTAAAACAATGTTTTTAAAATTAAAAACGATCTGAATTTTCAAAAAGGTGATGGTTCCGATTAGTGTTTAATCATAGAAAATCCACTCTTTTGTATGAGTTTTAATTTATCTCGTTTGGTGTCTCTTTTGGTGTAACACATGAAATTGATACAAATTTTGTCTTCAGTCTCTCTTGTTAGGGACCAATCACGAGCCATTATTTAGTCTCTCTTGTTTTCTATTATCTTCAAACCCACTAGTCACTCTTACAATCGTAAAACTTAACAAGGTGAGATCTTTAGTCAGTTATTGAATGATTCAAACACGTAAACTCTGATAAATGTTTTGAATTGGTTGTTTAAAGGTGACGAACCAGGTGTTCAGGTTCGCGCAGAGGGCGGGGGCAGGGTACATAAACAAGCCGAAGATGAGGCACTACGTGCACTGCTACGCTTTGCACTGCTTAGACGAGGCAGCCTCGGACGAGCTGCGGAGGAGGTACAAGGAGAGAGGGGAGAACGTCGGCGCGTGGAGGCAGGCATGTTACGCGCCACTGGTGGCCATGTCGGCCAGGCATGGATACGACATCGACGCACTCTTCAACGCCCACCCGAGGCTCTCCATCTGGTACGTCCCCACCCGCCTCCGCCAGCTCTGCCACGCTCAACGCAACTGCTCTTCCTCTGGCGGCGGCGGTGGAGGTCCTAATCCCGGGCAACCTAATTATTAGTCGGTCACGTGTTTTTCCTTCTTTTTTTTATCTGTGGTTTGCATGCATGAGAGTGGAAGTGGAGTCACCTGTGAATGAGCTGGGGTTGTGTGTGAGAGAAGAGAGAGAGTTTGCTTTTCTTTTTTTTTTAATGCAGTGTCAGATATGCATCGGAACATGATAGAAAGTCTTTTTATTTTATTTGGTTTTCTTTTGTCAATATTGAAGGTATGTATGCCTGAGTGTTGTGACATTAATGTAAAAGAGGAATCCAACACGGTAGTAATATATATCTGCCTTTTTTATTAAAAAAAACACGAGCGTTAACATATCATTTTGGGATATGATTTAATTACTCAAAAAATGGTCATGAATCACGTTGATTCTTCTTAGGTGTAAGCTTCGGCAATTGATCGAACACCTGTGTTATTACGTGAATTCAGATCTTTTGAGATTTGAAGGGGATCGATATGGATTATCATTCAGATTATTGACTTGTTTATATATGAGGATCAGTTTGGACAATCAATGTGGAAGAAATTTTAAGATTAATGATCATTGTTATGGATAATTGAGTTTAAAATAAATATACAATTTTACAATATATGTCATATTCATTATTTATTTAGGTTTTTTTTTTTTGTAATGGATGCATTGTTACCCTTACACTTGGATATTTGTATCGAACCAATTTTTATATTTTTTTGTATACATATTTAGTGTGGGTACAAATATTTTTTAGATAATTTATAAGTTTCGTTGAGAGGCCTAATGTTATTTAGGCTTGCTTGTCCCCATGTCTAGACAATTATTATGAAAAGCTAAATAAGTTTTTCAAGGGTTCACAATTATTCCAAGTCATTATAATAAGAATATTGGTAATAATGGCTTGAATTACAATTTTTCTTCTATTAGTGAAACTATCTTTGGTATAACGGTAAAATAATTTAGCGCTGATCACCAAGCACCATCTAAATCACTTTTTGGGATGTAATTATGCAACATTATTATATATCATAACTGCTAGAAATCATTATTATCCTTACGTAGCACAACATAACAGTTTTTTTTAAAAAAAATCACCCGAGCGGTATTGCATCTAGGACTTTGTCCTTGATTACACTGAGCATTCTATAAATGTCATACGATTATAAAATTGGCAATGATGAATTGATGATTCATATTTGAAAGGAATTTTGGCAAGCCAGTTGTTTAAAAGGGATTTGGTTAGATATAATTGGTTGGATACTTTGGGTTACATTCATAAAACTAATAGACAGCTTATTTAAGTATCGTTCTTATAGTTCACTTTGAGTGTTTTTGCAGGTTTTTTTTTTTTTTTTTGTCGTTGATCTACTCAATTCATTTTGCAACTCAATTACAATTGGCACATTAATTAATAATGCACTGTATAAAATCATTTAATACCGTATGTATTCCGTTATATTAGTATATTTTTGTTATGAAAGATTTGAAAAAAAAAATGCATTCAACTTATCCTCGTTTATAGATATATATATATTAGAGTTTATAAAGAATCTACATCATTAGTTAAGCAAATGTTTCAGCAAATTAGAGTCAGGCAACTGGCGTCTGGCGAGATATATAGCATGAAGCATTTTTTTGTGGGCTTGGCCCATCAGATGTGTCCCTAAAATAAAGAAACGGCATGTTTTTTTACTTGAGTGCAGTTGCACAATTTTTTTTCATTACAAATCACTAGAACATACTCACATTAATAAGATATATGCTTCAATAAATTTTTCACATTTTCTATAAATGCGTTCATGAAATTCATTAAATTATACATTTAATTTTTATAAAAACATGTATTTTATTACATGAGATATACTATTTTTAAAAATTTTGGGAATAAAAAAAAGGGATGTACAAACACCTTTCGACTTTATTGGTATCCTATACCTTTTGACTTGCATTGGTATTCTCTCTTACTGCATTGTTAGTAACTCAATCATAGTCGTTTTTTTTTCTGATATCATTATTGTTGAGCTGATGATTCAACCATACAAAATGAAAATCCAGGGAGACATTCAATTGAAGAAGATAATCCTCATCCGACATTGTAGCTACATTTGGAAGATTTGTTCTTGATTATAACACGCAACAGTAGGTATAAAATCATGGAACTGGCTGATGCAGTGTCAGGTCTCTTCAAATAACCAACTAGGCTAAACTTATCTTCTTCCCTTGTCAACCTCTTGGTCAAAACAAAGATTTAGTCTGAAGCTATGCATGGCACCTGCTAAGTCCAATAAAATGGCTGAAACTATCAGAGCAAGTGATCATGTCGATGACCTACAAAAAATGCTAAAAATGAACTGCTAACTGCCTCCTGTATCAACACCACAATAACATGAAACTTCCTAGATATTCTGCAGTGGGTTGTATGTAACATGGAGATTCTTCCAGATCTGGTGAGCTTCACCTTTCATTTTGACACATCTGTGGCCAGTGCAGTATCAGCTGCTGAGAAGTATGCTTTCACCTTATCAAGGGCCTTGAACCTGTGGGATATCTTGTTCTTCTCTTCCTTTGGCATCTCTGCGTAACTGACAGCCATTCAAGATTTATTTTGGTCAGTGTATGGTTGATCGGGCAAAAAAACTACAGAAGCAAGAAAATAAACTGAGGCGCTTACGTCTGTTCATATCCATCTGGTTGGAAGATGGGATCCCATCCAAAATCAGGAGGTCCTCTTGCAGGGACTATCTTCCCCTAAAAGAAATGGCAACAGAAGTCCCTTAGCACCAGTCTCTGGACCTCACAAAATGTATTATTGGTACATGTACTTAAAGCTTCTATATCAGACAATAATATACTCATCCAGTACACATCCACACTTCCTATCTATCTAATTACCACGATTATTATCCCTACTATCTATATGATTCTAAAAAACTATAATATTTGACCATAAGAGTCCCACATTAAAAGAAACGTTATAGCAACCATTTGTTGTTACATTCTTCTCATCCCAATCCTAGATATTCTAGATAGAAAGTGCCTTACTAAGCTCTTGTTAGAAAAAATAAAATAAAATTGCAACGATTCCCTTCATATTGATTGGAAGAAATAGAGTTGAATGTACTCCATTCAAACCAAGATACTTCCAGTACTTGCAACTCCTCTTTTCTGTAACTTATTGGCCTGCATCATTGCATCACTGCCATAGTTCAAAACCATGTGCGGACCACATGTGCGGTGGGGTCCGCACATGGCATATGTGGCCACATGTATCGAACATGCGGTCGCATATAAGGTAAGGCAACCGTTCGAACCTCCGTTCGAATTGAATTCGAACGTCCAGAGGACGTTCGAACTGCGTTCGAATGACTTTCGAACGGTATGTTGCCGTTCGAACAGCAATCCAAATTCAGAGGTAGAGTTTACCATTCAAAGTCCGTTCGAATTGAACTTCGAACGCCCTTTTACCGTTCGAATTCCGTTCAAACAGAATTCGAACGTGCGCTGCATATTGGGTATAATGTGCGCCAGGGGGCGCACATCAGCATGTGCGGCCGCACGTACCGGTACGTGCGGCCGCATTTCAAACTATGATCACTGCCTCAATCAATTCACCACTGGATGATCCATTGAGGTGCTTAATGCTTAGTAAACTCAATTATCGGATATAGAGATTACTCGACGAAAAGAAGCAGATAAATTTTCATTTCAAGAAAACAGAAGTTTTAGAGACCCAAATGTTATAGTTTCACTACAAATGGAAAGCATTAGCACGGTAAATTCATCCTTCCAACTAGCTTCCATTACTTCAACTTCCATTTATTGACCCTTCTATATAAATAAAAATTCCTCTGGTATCAGTTGCAGCAGTGAAAATATTAGTATGTTATATCAAGTGGTATCTTGTCAAAATAAAATTATTATTTTCAACAGGCCTCAAAAATAATTCTTATTACGTTTCTTGTAAGTCATTGTGCTCTTACTTTTATCCAGATTTCATAAATAACAGAAGCATAAAAAAGCATATGTCTGAGGATGATGAGTTGTTAGAACATGGGATATACCATAGTTTTTCCAACAAACGATATTGGTTCCACAGTTGGTCCAAGTGCAAGAGAGAAGACACACAAGGCATAAGCTGACTTATCTTCATAAGCCTTCAATATATTATTTAGACCTGCAAGCAGCCATGTGGAAGAACATAAGATAACATCAGATGAATACCATGAAATAGATGGAGTGAGGAAATAAAAAGGCAATCCAACCTTCATGACCAGTCTTCTGGAGAAACCACTTGCTGCTTAGCACGATTTCCCAGAAAAATCATGACCATCAGAGAGTATAAATGGCAGAGTTATTATAATGCAAATGCTGCAAGCATCTGAAATTGCCAAAAGAAAAAAAAAACATGAGGAAAGAGAAGATTACTGGATCAAAGCATCACTAATCAAGATAAAGTTGTAAAACTATATAGTGAACCATTACCTTAGTAATATAGAAAAAGTTTGGAGCACTTACATATAAGGTCCTGAATTCATGTAGAAAAAAAATCTATATCAGGTAATAATTGAATATTAGAGTAAAAATAAGAAAATCAATGATAAGATGAATACCTGGAAGACCATTAAGTGCATTGAAACAAAGGCATGTGTCCTCAACAAGCACTGGTCCATTTACCTTCCGGCAAATAAATTAGCAAAGATCACATACAAAGACTCAAAAGAAGATAAAATGCACAAAAAGATGAGTATAACCAACTGATGTGTGACCAAAGTGGTACATATATGATACCTCCTTTGCAGCCATACGAGCCTTGTCTTTTGATATCTCTTCAGGCTCCCCCTGCAGCTCAGGCACTAAAAACAGTTGCACACAGCATAAAGATTCGGTCACCCGTATATAAGAATGGATCATAAATTTTTAATATGAAAACAACTTTAATAGAAGTTTCCAAGACTCCAGATAGAACAGCACCCACTGGTAAAGATGATGATGCCATTCAAGGACATTTTGCACAAAATATGACACTTTTTTTTTAAGCTAATCTGGTTGCATCCACAGTACAGTTCTTTCACTACCTGAATTTTTCATTGTGATGATTTATCCAAATAAAAAGAGAAAATAAAATCATAATAAATATTCAAGATCATATTTAAAAAATCGAAATATGGCACATTCTCACAAAAGAAATTCCAACTTATAGACAAATCAATAAAAGCTAAGTTATAAAAGATATCAATGGAAGAAAATTACCCAGGTTGATGAAAAAAAATCATCATGAGGTTGCATTAGGTAGGTTGAGGCAATATCTAAGGACTATCATGCAAGCCACGGCTTAAAACCAATATACGGAGTATTATACTTCTATGGAATTTGCAATAGAGACACCATCCAGGTCGAAACATGTTCCAAGCACCATCGTGCAAGCATATAGTCCAATGCATCAATCCAAAGATAAAACCCAAAATTTTAGACAAAAAAAAAAAAAAAAAACCACTAGCCCACCAATCTGATGTATCATACATCCTCCATCACCAAGTACAGGCATCACACCATTTGATCAGATACATGTTATCTCACACTCCTCCCCATAATATTAATCTCTAATTGGAAATGGTTGCAACATCAACAATGACGTCTTGAGTTTCAAATCTAACCACTTGCCTATCAACAGGAGAAAGAGTCGAACCTAGGACCCCTTGGGTCAAGAAGGATACATATACCAATTATTTTGACACTCAAATAAGTTTTTCCTTCATGAGCTGAAAAAATTGAAATAGTTGACAATCAAAAGTGGTAGATAAAATAGAAAAACTAGTTTTTGTCAAATATAGCCTCTTTTAACATAGACAGAGAGCTAGTTTAGTAACCCTTCTCATTCATCATATTACTTAGGTAATTGACATTTGGAGTCCTTCATTCCTGTGGCTATTCCTGAGTGTCCCATGTGAAATTTCTTTTTGAAGAAAAGTTAGATGTTTGTCACCCGATTTAATTACTGAATTCGAATTACAAATTATGAAAGGAGAGATAATAGACATAGATCCAAAACAAAGATAAGGGAGATGAGAACCCTACAAGCAAACAAACGACCTAGGCCACAGAAGTCCCATGTGAAATTTCTTGATTCCTCCTTTTCACATAATATATCAAAACTGGGTTCCCACATAATCATAATTCTCACCGTTATTTCTTCCTGTTTTCCCCCACTTCATTTATTCTCCTCTTAAAAAGCCCATTCAACTATTCTTCATGTTCATTCTAATTTGCTAGAGACTGAAAGACAGATTTAAACATGTCAAAACCTAATATGACCGACCATCAAATCCACCAAAACCCACAAGCACTGATTTTCCAGTATATAGAGGCAAAATCTAATCAAAGAAGAGACAGAATCAATGAAACTATGGATACAAGTGGAATTCAAAAGAACAAAAAAGTGAAAAAAAAGAAGAAATGAAGGAAGAACTCAAGTGAAGTGAGAGATGTACGGTCGAGCTTGAGGGATTGGAGGGGGATGGAGTCACCAAGGATGGCTCGTACTTCTTCCAGTTTCTTTGGGTTCCCCGTCACGAACGTCACCGGTTGCGACAACATCGTCGGCGCCACCACCATTGCTTTCGCCATCCCTTCCTCGCCTCCCAGGTTCACCTTCCGTGTCTTATATATTTTCTTTAAAAAAAATAAAAAACCTTTTGCGTTTTATATAAGGAAAGAGTGATGGTACACGTTTTTTTTACCGTTTAAATTAGTTTAAAAAAAAATTTTGCCTTAAAAAAAAATGGTAGTTTAAAAAAACAATGCTTGTTGTGAACTAAATAGAATACATGAACATAATAGTATACATAAACAAAGCACACAAGACATATAAAGAAGATAAGTGGAGAGAGATTTCTTATTCACTTGTTGGTTGTGGAATACATGAGAGACCCCTCTATTTATAGGGTGCATGGAGGAATTCCAAAGGTGAGAAGTTACAAGTTCATAGAGGTGAGGGGGTACATAGTGAGGTGATTAATAGTGGAGGTTATGGAGTTGAATGAGAGGAGTTATAGAGTTGAAGAGTGGGGGAGGTTATTGTTAGGAGGAGTGGTGGGTATCCACTATATTCACAACAATGCTTAAAATGTTTTTGAATTTTTGTTTGAGATTTTAACTTTTCAAACGTAAAATCTACCTAAATTCATATCTAAATAAACCTATAAATTTTTTTTAACATTTACTAACAAATGAGTTTATTCCATTCAAAATAGATTAATATACATTTTTTTATTAAAACAATATACCTCATGAGTTCTATTTAACAAAAAAAACAGAAAAGTGCCATTCGAGTTTGGGTTGGTATTGTAACATATTTATCTTTTTGGGCTGGTGTTGGTATTGTAACAAAAAATACCCTCATGGGCTGGTGTTGGTATTGGTATTGGGCTGGTGTTGGTATTGGTATTTATCTTTTTGGGCTGGTGTTACAATACCCTCATGGGTTGGTATTGTAACAAAAAATAAAAAATAAAAGAAAAAAATTCAGCCAGGCCTGGTTGAGCTGATTGGGCTTATGATCCCTGGTCCACAAACTGGGTTCATCCTGGGACAGGGTCTACAGGTCATGGGCCCAGACCATGGATCATGTCTTGCTTACACGGAGGGATGGGCGGGGGCAAGAGCATTGATACACTCAACCTGTTTTTTACAGTAGTTTCTATCGTCTCATATATTGTGACTGATACATTATGCTATCGCAGTATAAGGGCTTACAGTATATAGATTGCAAATTCTTTTCATTTAATATATCACAATATATAGTTTAATTCATGACAACATATATTTCAATGGGAGAGTGTATATTTAAAACAAAATTGGTGAGAGTTGTACACGAGTCTGAATATATCATTTTTAGAAAACCAATGAAAATTGCTAGGAACAAGGAAAATGTTATGTCTAACCCTATGTGCAGCTCTATTGCTCTCACCTATTAAAAAAAAAAACATGCATTAATCTATTAAAATACATACTATTATAAAAAGTGAAATATATATAATTTTTAATCAGTAAGGTGAAAAAAAACATATATATAGATAAACATGCATGGGGCAAAATAGACTGAATGTATTCACGCTCTATGATCAATTGTGCTCCTATTATCAAAACATAATAGTGACAAATGTTAGGCTCCGCTTGGTTTTCAGTCCCAAATGCAGACCAAAAAAATAATATATTTCCTTTTATATACTTAAGTAAAAAAATAAAATAAATTATATGAACTCATTTATAAAATGTGTAAAAAAAATTTAATAAGATAAATGCGGACAGTTAATAAGGTATTTGATAAATGATATTGTAAAATGAGATGGATGTTGCAACGCTATATAATTATTTAATGTAGTAAATAATATCTTTTTGTGTTTTCTGAATTTTTGAAAAAATATACGAAAAAATAAAATTAATTTGTAAATCATTAAAAAAACATGTGATAACGCAACACAATTAAAATAATATGATCAAATTCAAACTTAACTGCATCGATGGCGTTGGGTCACCATCTCCTTGAAAAAAACGTTTATAAAACTGGTCATTGCATTTGTATTAGCCTCACACCAAAACGTTCATCTCTCGTCCTCAATGGAACATTTGTCTAGTGTGTTTGATTGCGTGATTGCATAGCTTTTACGATTGCAGAAGCTAATTCTATAATCGCGCAACAAAACAGTTTTACTGTAGCAGTTTCCTATACATAGATTTCAAATAAATAGTACCCAAAAGTTACGATTTTTAAAAGTTGGGGGAGGTGAGCTTTCTAATCAGTTTTAAAACTCAGATTCCTACAAAATCATTTTACAATCGCGCAACCAAACGCACTCTAAATCTTTCAGTATTGAGTCTTTTTCACTATAACCGGACCAGCCATTGACTAGAAATAGTATATTGAATTCTCATACAAAATGTGATCTTCATTAATTTTTTTTATTTATAGAAAGACTCTGAATCCAGAGTAGAGTTACGTAAACTACGGAGGGTGATTACAAACTACAAGCCTCAAAGAGTCACTACAAACTGGGTGGACAGAGTCCACCAGGACACATAGTCCAAAGAGCTATGTTTGACAACAGTGGGCCAGAGCACAACTAACCCAAATCTAACAGGCTGTTACTTGTTCTTCCATTCTTGCCATCAACCCGAGAAGCCCATAAGAGGGCGGACGTCCTTATCCACCAGCATAAAGTCGGGGGGATCAAATCATGGTTCCTTCGTTAGTGCTTAGAGTTTTGACTTGGTTTGTTTGGAATCCATTATCAAAAATGATTTTTATTTTATAAAACTTGTAAATAACATTTTCATAAAAACTATTCTCATGGAAAAAAAATTTATAAAAAAATATTTTGTTATCATTTGAAAATTAAAAGTATAAAAGCTAATTATGTAAAAGTAAATCAGTTTCATGATTGGTTCCTAACATGTTCAAACCATTGGCTGGAGTCTAATTTGGCACAGCATTGGATATAAAATTTTATTTTTTTAAGCTAAAATTTTAGGGATTGTACTGCATGCCTTTCCGTTAGATGTGCCCTATACCATGCCCCTAGTTTAAAATATTAAAATAAATAATTACTCAACTGATTGGGCTTAAACCCTCAGTTAACCTTCATCAAAACTGTCTCCTTGCAATAGAGGATTGGAAAATGGACTCGACTGATCATACATTGCTGTCCTAATTAACCATTAAAAATAAATTAGTGCCTGATGCGGGAAAGGGTTCTCTTGTGAGTGGATCATTGATTCTTTTTTGAATCCTAATTATTCCATATTATGGAGTGGAGACGAATGTGTAGAAGAACCAGTATACAGATAGAGATAATTTTTTTCAAAGTCAAAAGAGCGAGATCAGTTCCTCCTCAACAAATAAGTGTTTGGGCCTACGAAATCCTACCTAATGGAGAGATAGTTAGAGAGGTCGCAAAACTCTATGCTTTTCGTTACAAAACCAATAAACCGAAAAAAGATAGATTATTTTGTGAAATAATATTTGGATCTATAAAAAATGGAATTTGCGTTTGTGAAAATTATCGAGTAATCAACGTTTGAAAAAGAAAACCTCAAATTTTGTGACTGGTTTTATCATAGTGGTAGAGGACATCACTCCCATTGTGAGGGCCAGGTTAAAGCCTTTTTGGCTATTAAAAAAATTGAAAAAAAAATCATATGTCTTATCTTTTGAAACTCATTGTTAGTTTGTGAGTATATTGACTTATAACTTGTACTAGGGAAAAAACAGGGTATGACCTTGTAATGCCTCTAGGGGGTCTGTAAAAAAATTTAAAATTTTAAAAAATGATCATATATCGCTGAGATATGATATACTCATCATCCTGTCCTTTAGAACATAGGACCACAGTTCTTAAGCGAGCAAAACCTTATTGGATTAAAGACATTTAAGTCTTCAAAAACATGGATAATCTTGTATAAATTCTTATCAAAGTGGGGGTAGATGTACAAGTCTTTGAAAATTCATAAAAAACCATTCACATATCTGGTTTTAACAAAAATTAATCTTAATCCAACCTACTCTACTTAACTTTAATCTATAACTATGAAATGATTAAATTATCTTTAAAATTTTAACCATTTTCAAACAATGCCTCAATGAAAATGAAGAAACATAAAAAATCTTATAAGTATAATTTGATCATTGCATGAACTAATTTGTTTTTATGATTGTTTATGGAGACTATAATGTCTACACGATTACATGGTGATAAAATATTCTATTGAATTTAAATAAAATTTCAACCTGATGATGATAATTAGGTTTTTGTGAGTTTTCAAAAACTCTTGTGTCTACCTCAACTTTCACATATTTATATGAGATTACTCATATTTAGATGGATGTAAGGGGCCGTTTGGTTCAGCGGAAAGCTGATTTTAAAGTCCTGATTTATAAGTGCAGATTGTATAAGTTTTAATAAGTTTTAATCAATTCAGAAGAAAAAGCGTTTGGTTCAGCAGAAATTATAAGCACTTATGAAGATAAGTGTGTTTGGTTCATCACTGAACAATAGAGCTTATTAGAAGGATATTTTGGTCTATTTAATAAGTGCTGAATGTTTTTTGATGTTTGATTGAAAACTGAATCTTTTATATTTACTTGACTATTAATTATTAAAACAAAATTTATTTTATTTTGAATTTATATAATCCATTAAAAAATCTTATCCAATTTAAACTAGATTTTATATTTAAAAATATAATAAAATTAGAGATAATTTATATTTATTTGATTATTAATTATTCGGCCCAGCCCACGATAAGCCCAGCCCAACCACTCCACCATCTCCCCCAACCTTGACGATGACTTCCCCAACCGCAACAGCAGCGCCTCCACCACCGCCAGCCCCGGCAACGGTTACTACTCCAGCGACAGCTCCCCCTACAACATGTCGCCTTGGAACGTCGGGTCCCCCTTCATCAAGTCCCCCTGGTCCCACTCCACCCCCCTCATGAACCCCTTCTCCGCCGACTCCTTCACCTCCACCACCACCCCAAACCCACACATACCCAACTCCTCTACACGGGCTCCGACAACAAGAACATCCGCGTGTGGAGACATCGAAAAGAGTACTCGGGTTTCAAGTCCAACAACGGCCTAGTCAAAGCCATCGTCATCTCCGGCGAGCACATCTTCACCGGCCACCAAGACGGGAAGATCCGGGTTTGGCGCGTCTCCTCCAAGAACCCCTCCGTCGGTGCTGCTTGAAGAGGATTCGGGGTGGTTTGTTTTTAGGGTTTCGAAAGGGGGAAATCGGCGCATACATGAAAAGTGAGGAGAGAGAGGAGGCCGTTCGGTTGAAAGAGGGTTTAAATACCCTATGTAAAAACCATAAAAAGTGAGGGGCACTTTGGTATTTTCATTCCAGGAACGAATCGCTGATCTCTGAAGGCGAATCTAATAAGTGATGAATCGTGGGCTTAAAAATTATTGAAAAAATTGTCTGAACGAGGAAAAGAATATGAGATTAATTGACACTCAACTAAACAAAATTAATGCTTATTTTCAGTTTTAAGTTGTTTAAATACTTTAATATAAGTCCAACCAAACAACCCCTAAATGTCTTTCACGGTAGCTTATTTATCGATTTGCCGAATGAGAGGCATTTTTTAAATTATATAATATAATATGTAATAATTAATAAATTCAGACACTCGAAAACGACAGCGACGAATCTGGGGAGCTCAACAGTCAGACCCTTCAAAGCATCTTCAACGAAGTGACTTGAACGGGGAGACATTAAATGGACGGTGCTGATCAAAATATCACATTAATCACCACCGCACAATTTCCATCCGCGCCGTGTACAGGCATCCAGCCAGCCCCGCTCAATCTTCTCCGTCTAGAGTGCTTTTCAACAATGGAGTGACGTCTCTTCTCTCTCTCTCTCTCTCTATCTATCTATCTCTCCCCCCCCCCCCTCTCTCTCTGCGAGCTGTAATGGCTTCCACTGCTTCAATGCTTCAACTCCCCACACTACCAACCAAACCCTTCCACCCAAAGAGGTCCCTTCAAGCCAAGGTGACCAGACAGTCCGATGGTCCTCGTTTCGGTCGAATCGCCTGCTCTTCGAGCAACGGTCGAGGACCCATTGACGAGGACGGCGTGAAGAAGGTGGAGAAACTGATAGAGAAGAAGAAGAAGAAGCGGGACGAATTGTCTGCGCGCATCGCCTCCGGTGAATTCACGGTCCAGCAGTACGGGTAAACCCTTGTTTCCATTGTTCATTCCGCCTGTCTGAGCAGTTTTAGTGTCTAAAGATTTGATTTTTATTACTGGATCGGTGAAAATTTAGGTGGGCTTCGCAGCTGAGGAGGGGGTTGTTGAAGATTGGTGTGCCGAAGGTGTTTTTGGAACCTTTGTTTGGGAGAGATTCCGATGATGGGTTCCTGGAGATTCCCCAGGCCACCGGGTCCATTAGGGCGGTGAGTGGGCAGCCTTTCTTTATCCCGCTCTACGAGCTCTTCCTCTCTTATGGTGGTCTGTTCAGATTAACATTCGGTCCCAAGGTGATTTCGATACGATAATCATCTCTGTCTCTTTATGTTTTCATTCAATTTCTCCTTCTCTGATGATGGTTTTGTGTGGGTCACAGTCATTCTTGATAGTTTCGGATCCTTCCATAGCTAAACACATATTGAGGGATAATGCCAGAGCCTACTCCAAGGTGTAGTGGTCACTTGATCTTGGTCTGTTCGGCGATGTTTACCTTTTTAGTGGAATTAATAACAGGGTGATTTTGTTTTACAGGGAATCTTGCAGAGATACTGGAGTTTGTCATGGGCACAGGATTGATCCCGGCAGAGGAGCAGGTGTGGCGAGTTCGCCGACGGGCTATTGTCCCGGCATTGCATCAGAAGGTAATGGTTCCTGGTTGTTTCTTCTGCTTCTTTGTATAAGCATATCTGAGAACATGCGCTGTACCATGTATGTTATAGTATGTAGCTGCTATGATTGGCCTTTTTGGAGAAGCGACCGATAGGCTGTGCCAGAAGCTGGATGCTGCAGCATCTGATGGGGAGGATGTGGAGATGGAGTCACTATTTTCACGATTGACATTGGATGTCATTGGCAAGGCTGTGTTTAATTATGATTTTGATTCCTTATCAAATGACACAGGAATTGTTGAGGTGTGTTGTCTTTAGCTTTAGAGATCACCTTCTCCATTTTCCTGTTCACATTCCTTGTTACATTGGCACATTCATATTTTATATTTTTCTGATTCTGTATGTTGGAATTCTAAGGCTGTTTATACAGTCTTGAGAGAGGCAGAAGATCGAAGCGTTTCTCCGATACCATTTGGGATATCCCAATATGGAAAGATATTTCCCCCAAGCAGAGAAAGGTCTCAGCAGCCCTCAAATTGATTAATGACACACTAGATGATCTGATTGCAATATGCAAGGTAAACACATTGATGTGGTGGCTTTATTTCTTCCACTCAAACTTGTATTCATGGCTAGTTAGTTTTGCTTGTCAATTGCGACCATTTTTTTCAATGGACAATTTTTTGTTAGTTTTTTTTATTTACTAGAACATTCCTGGAATTTTTTTCTAGTTCATTGATCTATCACACATATAGAGAGAATATGCCAAATTTTTGTGCAATTGGATCCATAAAAATTTACTGGGCCAGGGTTGATTGCCTGTATCGATCTCTCAAGTCGTATCGGTTTCTTTGTGTCCTTTGCTCAGTCTTGTGTTCTGTTTGTTTTCATATATGCAGAGGATGGTTGACCAAGAAGAACTGCAGTTTCATGAGGAATACATGAATGAAAAAGATCCTAGCATTCTTCACTTTTACTGGCATCAGGAGATGATGTATGCATGGTTTATAATTTATGTAATAATTTTCTTCAATATATTAATTATTATTTTGTATATTGATATTTATTTGCTGCTTTTGCTTGTTTTAGGTCTCCAGCAAGCAGCTCCGTGATGACCTGATGACAATGCTTATAGCCGGACATGAAACATCTGCAGCAGTTTTAACATGGACTTTTTATCTTCTCACAAAGGTACCTAAGAACCATTCATTCAGTTTTTTTTTTCATTTTCTTTTATTCATCTTTTTTTTTTTAATTTCTTTATAGCATGATTCATTTAGCAATATCACCCTTACTTTCAAATTTTTACCAAATTTATGTCCTTTACTCTGCAACTTAATTGCATCCTAATCATAAAGATCATGAGAAACATTGGTTTCATATAAAGAGTCCGAGTATTTCAATAAAAGTTACTTATGAGAAGATTACATGGTGGTGATATTTCAAATACCACACAAATCCTGTGTTCTCTTCATATATCTTGTAATACATGATGCCTAAAACAATAAATTTATCCTTTCTAGCATAAACTGGGCCGAGTTGCTCTGTATTTGCACAGATGTCTATCAAACTAATTGATCACTTCCACAACCTCCACAAGTGCCTTTTTTTGATATCTGGATCTGGAATCTCTGATTATTTCTTTTAACAAGCACCTCTTCTAGTTGATCAGCAAGATACTGTTGGTCCTTTACAGCTCAACTCCATTAACAAAATTGTATCATATTTATGACTTTGACCGGAAGAGACAGTGGGTTAGATATTCATTTGGGTGACAAATTAAAGAACATTGCCTTCACCATCGGCCCATTCTTTTCCGGCACCGGTTCGTCATGAAGAATTTATTTATGACCTGCTTTAGAGGACCCATTTTCACGACACTGGTTTGCCTGGATTCTGCATTCCATGTGTAAATCGACCTCTCTTATTAAAGTTTCTAGATAGGCATCTTTGTTTTACGCAGTTGGACCTTGAAGGAAATTCCCTTCCTTTGCCCTTGTGTTTCTCCCTGAATCAGGGCCATTGTTCTTAATAATCACTGGAGTTTCTTGATGGATTGCTCAGGGCCATTAGTTCTAATAATCACTGGAGTTTTTCAATCATTCTTTCCTGCTCTAGTGAAATCACCTGCACTTAGAATGGGCAATGGTTTGAGAATTTCTCCACGTACACCTATGCAGAAATAGAAAATGTTTATTTATTGTTATGGATCTTGAAGTATTTCTCTACCCATGAAGTTTAGATTGATGTGTAGTTTATTCAAAACTCAACTAAATGGTATTAACACATTACTTTTATACAGACTGCAAGACGCATTCAAATCTAATCTGAAACATAATACCCAAAGCAAGAATGTCATCCATGTATGCAAATCTAATTTAATAAACCTCGAAATCTGTTTGACTTGCTCAATCAGAATTTATTCCTTCTTTTAACCTATATTTATATAAGAGAAAATGAACAATTTTCCAATATAGACAACCTACCATTATCTGATATTTTGTTGTACATATAACCATGTTACTTCTAGTAGAGGAGAAAAAGCCATTCAACAAACATCTCAAAGCATATGTTGTGAATTTCCCACATCTCTATTCACGTACAATCACAAATATATTCTGATTTTTATGCTTTCATCTTTCTAGGAACCAGGTGTTTTATCCAAACTACAAGATGAGGTTAGTTTATGAGTTGTTATATTGAAAAACATTGTACATAGATTCAAATTTGTACTATTCTTTAGATAGAATGATTTAACTAATGGTATGTTTTGTAGGTTGATTCTGTCCTGGGAGACCGTTTTCCAACTGTTGATGACATGAAGAAACTAAAGTACACTTCCCGTGTTATCAGTGAAGTATGTGCATTCACATCAGCAGCAATGCGGCTTGGCTTTAAGAAGTCATGCTACTGCTAAATCAATTTTTAGATGTCCCATTGCACTTAATTTTTAACTCTTTATCTTCTTTCTTTCTTTGTAGTCATTGAGGCTTTACCCACAACCACCAGTGTTGATCCGTCGTTCGCTTGAGAATGATATACTGGGGAAGTTTCCTATTAAAAGGTGTTGAACATCTATCAGACATTACTGTGTCATATTTTCAGTTTTCTTATTGTAAAAATCTTCAACAATTTCATTAAGTTATAGTAAATGTTAGAATTGCAACTTGTGGTGTTAGTATAATCAAAGCATTCGCCAGGCTTTCTCACTAAAGGAAATCACAAAGGTGCATATGCAGTCTGGTCGTAGGAAGAGTCAGAGCTGGTTCAAATAGAGTTGACACTCCGCATTTGTTTTCTCAATATATTGAGACACTATTTTGATATCCATTATAATCATTATACTGATGGACATCTATTTCCTAATAAACCAAGGAACACAATGAAGGAGAATGGAGTGAAAATTGTTGGATGTGGAAGAATGCAAATCAGCCGGGTGCATATTTGATGTAAATGATTTGGAGTTGTTTGGGTCAAGGCAATTGAGAGAGAAATCTATTTTGATTCCACTTCTCATTCAAGTTATGATAATTGGTTTACAAAGAAATTGATTAATTACTGGTTGTTGACGAGTCTAGTGGCATTCCCAAGTGACAAGTTTCTGTAGAGATAATGAAATATGGAGATGAACAATTATAGTTCTCAAGAAAGTTATTATTCAATTGTTTCGTTTTACACCCATTTCTACCTTTTGAGATTCGACAAATGATTACCAGAAAAAGGCAACCGTCAAGCATGTTTGTTTGGCACTTGACCAAGAGTGCCACTCTCAACTTTTTCCTTTTCATTTTTTTCCCTAAAAATAACAAAGGTATGGTAAATGATCTTTACAGTGGTACTAATAGGTTCATATTTGAAAAAGAAAAATTTCTCTGTTATTTATGGTTTTCTTTTTGAAAATTTTGCTTGTATTCTAAGATTCTTATTTGCCATAACAGGGGTGAAGATATTTTCATTTCTGTCTGGAACCTTCATCACTGCCCTAATCACTGGGTGGATGCAGAGGCTTTCAATCCTGAAAGATGGCCTTTGGATGGACCAAATCCAAATGAGATAAATCAGAACTTCAGGTAAGATGTATTCTTTTGGGCATATTTTAATCATTTATGAAAATATCTGCCAGATGCTTTGGTCCATTTGATGTACAATTACAGCTTTTGCTACATATGTAGGGTTAAAACTGTGTTGTCATGTACCATATCTCTTTGCTTTTTATTTGCTATACATTTGTTATTAGTACATATTAAAACTTTCTGAATATCCTTTCAAGTTACATTACAATTCTTTGAGCTCATTTCAACATGCTCCTGATCAACATGTTTACAATTGAGTTATGTTTTGATTGGCAATTTGTGTGTTGTTGACTGTGGGTGAGGTGCTTAGTGATGATCCACCAAGCTACTTATTATTGACATCACCTTACAAAATAAGATTACGCTCAACTCCATGGGCATGAATATTGTCTCATCAATACGTTCTGATGTATTATTTGCCCAAAATAACAAGGTTGAATTTTAAGTTACTAATACCAAGTTCTAAGTTCTGTTCTGGTTATATAAACTAGGTTTTTTTTTGGTAATTAAAATTTTATCACCGACAATCACTGTACATCACTGTACATCAATCAATTTTGATATATTCCACCTTTTTAGTAAGGAGGGAAAGCGGATTTCTTTGGATGCATCGCCTACCAAATCAGTGAAATATATCATATACAATATCAAAGCAACAAAGCTTTACAATCATTACAACTTTATCACTGCATTCTACTGGTCTTGTTGTTCTATTTTTATGCTATTCTGATGTTGGCATCATTCCAGTTATCTACCTTTCGGTGGAGGACAACGGAAATGCATAGGAGATATGTTTGCTTCCTTTGAGGTAAGCAATATCCCTGATATTGATTATGCATGATCGTTTATAAAGATAGACAAGATCACCATGAAACTTACTGGTGTATTGCAAATTCTGATATTCAAATTAATTTCGTTTTGAGTGACGGATGTCAGGTTTATAACCAAATCAATCTGGACTTCTCAGTTCAGTGACCTGGGAAACCTGTGACCCTTGCTAAAACCCCACACACCATTTCTCTTGTACTTTGTTTGCAGACAATTGTGGCAGTGGCTATGCTTGTGCGCCGGTTCAACTTTCAAATGGCGCTAGGAGCACCTCCTGTGAGTACAAACACTTGCCAAGTAGGGTCAGTTTGGTAACCATTCTCATTCTTCTTTTGGTGGGTGCATTCTCCTTTTGCTGGAGCACCAGGAAACTGAGGTTTGGATTCATTAGTTCCTGTGATTCTTCCTAGGGGATCCAGGCAAAAGTTCCTTCATTCCTCTTTTGAGGAAGGATGAGTTCTCTTTTTGGATCACGGTTACCAAACTATCCCATAGTTATTCTGCATAGCTAATAGCTGATGAAATGAAAGTAATCTCATTTGCATAGGTGGGGATGACAACTGGGGCGACCATCCACACAACCGAGGGAATAAAAATGACCATCACACGACGTACTAGACCTCCAATAATTCCAACACTGGAAACAAAGACGGTGGTGGTAGATGGTGATCGCACATTGAGCTCGTCCACTGCAGGTGCTGCTGCGTCAGGGGAACGAGAAGGTGAAGTTTCCCAAGTTCATTCGTAACAATACATACCAAGTCAAATCGCATTTTGGGCTAAATTGCATCATACACCAGGAGAGCCTGGTGAAGTTGGGTTGGACAGTCCAGTGCCCTTGCATTGCTGTGAGCATCAACTGTTGTAAATTATAGTTTTTCACGTGTTGTTGTAATTGCATTAGCAGAAAAAGAAGGAATATATGAAATCATCTGGTATTACGAGACTCGTTGCACCATGTTTTTAGTGTTATTATCAAGTGCTATTACATGCTCAATTTTCTGTGCTTTGGAACGGATAGTCCGTTTATGGTCTAGTTGCTCTGAAGCGTATGAAAAGTGATATGTTCAGCCTTGTGTGCAATCTTGTCCGTAATTTTCACTAGTTGCTTAAAAAAATATATATATATTTGTCCATTGAAATACATAATATTAAAAGTGAAATATATAGTAAGATGCTAAGATACACGTATTTTTTCTTTATAAATGAATTTTTTTTAAATTTTCATATACTGCAATAATAAAATATATTGCATTGGAGATCGTTTTTGGGTTACAACTGAGATTAGACTGTAAAATGAATTAAATGTATCAGCGATCAAAGCATATTGCATATTGAACTCAAGTTTACTCAACTTTTGAAATGTGGACCCAATTTTTTTATCACACATGGATACACAATGAATGGTCAAATAATTCTGGTGTTAGTAGTTGATCTCATTAGTTTGAAACCAATAGTTATGCTTAGGGGTTGATCTGTTAGCATTTGTTAGGTGTTAAAAAATTAGAGAGCGAGATCTATAAAGTCCTACATATCTGATGCCCTCTCTTTTCTTTATTTGGTTATGGAGAGAATCACGTGAGACTTAAAACATATATATATTTGAAACGACTATATTATGTGTCGCACACCGTCACCAACTCATTTTAGAATCTCGATTCCTAGTTTTGCTATTTCTAAGTAAGTCCTCCAATTCTCTTGATACTAATGTTAGGCAATCCGTGGATGAAATTTTTTATACATCATGGCACTTGTCCATCAACTCAAATTCTATTTTTAGGCCCCGTTTGAATAGAGATATAAGTTATTCTGATGTTTATACATATTCTCAGAATGATTGACTTTATCAATAGAATACGTGATTTTATGTTTGATTGTGTTTTCAGTTATTCTCGTTGGAAAACGTAATAATAAAGGTTGTAATATTTGGTTAATGAAGAATAAAATGTAAATAAAGTGTAAAAAATTGATGTATAAGAAGTGATGACAGATGATTTGATAGGTGAGTCCCCTTATAACAGTAGAGAAATAACACTATTCCATGAGAGGACTTGGAGTACAAATATCAGTTTATTCTCATATAATTCTACATAGCTATACCCCTTTATACCACATACTCAAGCAACTTTTTTACTCAACCCCCCCCCCCCCCCCTTTATTCCCACCGCACCTTAATGAACTAAGTTTTATTAAGTTTTAATGTACACATTATTCATCAATGCACATATTCATGGGATATTTATTGATATGAAAATAAATTATATATATATTTCTGGTGACCTTATTTTAACTCAACACTCAATAGGTAGTTAGGTACACACGCTAACTGAGCTAATCATAGTTTGTTGGGGCAAGACTATAATTACAACTGTGTAATCTACTCTTCATTGATCAAATAAAAAAATTTATATGACATTTGTCTTACTGAGAGACCATTAAAGGAAATTCCTCATAATATTACATTAATTTGGAAGGTTGAATTGTGAAATTCGTGGGGTTCATTTTTGTAATACAAAAGTTTTGAAGGACCATAAACTATAAACTCCAAAAAGGCATCAACAGTGCCAACATGGTACCACACTGGATTCATTCAAACTGAGAAGTGGTGAATTTAACTTTGTAGAGGCACGTGACACTCATTCATCTGGTATTTCTTTATGGATAAATAAAACATCTAAACAAATAACAACGACGACATTATATTACAAATGATATAGTATTGCATAGATGCTTAAATATAATTTAAAAGAGAAAGGATAGAGTAAGAGGAGGTGGGGTTGAAAGGACAAAAGGCAATGTTTATAGATTTAGCTAGGGAGAGACTCCCGATGCCACGACCCTCAAAATAAGGGCAGCGCCGCTTAGCTTTCTTTTCCATGGGACCCCCCTCTCATCAACTTTGTTTGTGGATTAATGCCTTTTATTTTTTTACACATACAACATCATTAATGTCTTGTATAAAATCACTTAAAAATAAAAATAGAAACGTAGACAATGAAAATGAAAAATGATGAGGTTAACACGTGTCACGAACACGTGATACTATTCAGATGAAAACCGTTTAGGGAATGAGAATCAATTGCATAATGTAATCGTTTACAGGGTGGATTCATAGGAGTTGAGTTGATCGGGTCAATGACCCTGGTCATATATATATTTTTGCCTGAATCAAAGATACATGGTTAAATAAGGGATTCACATTTAACATCAAATGAGTCACCAATAATTGCAAGATATGTCATATGGTTGTCTGTCATTAATCTTTCGAACTTACAAATAGTGCACACTTTAATTAAAAAGGTAGTAAATATTCTTATCCATTTTTTTTTGTTGTTAAAACTAAACATTCTAAAGTTTTCATAACTTAAGACTTGAAGACTCTCTCACAAACAACACATCAAAGTTCCAAGTCAGGTGTTCTTCTGGCATTTCATCCGTCTTCTCCGGTCTTACATAGAACTACTAGAAAGAGACATATCAGACTCTATTGTGGAGATTTTCAGACTCTACGATAAGAATATGTATTTCATTCATATTGTCTTTTACTTGTATAAAAACATAATACTAAATAGTGAAGAATATTGTTTAAAAAATAACCGTTTGTATGGTCTGAAAAAAGTGACTGTAAAATGGATTAAGAATGACATTTTTTTGCTTTTGATTTCATTGTTTGAATGACCTGCATTATTGAATATGGAATAACTTATGGGAGAGGATTGTTAATATACTGACGCAACTATAGGTAAGAGTTAGGGGGTGTAGATCAAGAGGTGATATTTATTCAGTATTTCAGTGGGGTGAGATGGAATTCCGGTTACTAATGTGGGTTTAACCTCGATTAGTGTGATAAAAAAAACTTGATTAACTGGAGAGGTAAGGATTTTAACTACCCTAGCTGAAAATCCACCAGAGGAAGGTCTTTTGCCTACCTGACATTCAAATTTTTATCATTAAAATTCAATCGCAGATTCATAATCATATTCCATGTGATAATACTGTTTTACTTTTTATGGTATTATATATGTATCTAGCATAGCCCATTTGTCATGTGCATCATGGTTTGGAAAACTGATTGATGGAGGTGAGGTCCATCTCCCCCTCAATTTAAAAGTGAAACCAAGGCACTACGAAGTGTCTCCCACTACACCAAATTATACATGCTTTGTCAAAACTTGTTTTAGTTCCAAGTAGACCATCAAAAACGCATGTAGAGCAAGCTGAGCTGTGGTATGCACGGACACGTAAAATGTCACTCTCTCCACTCTTTCGCTTTCCATATCCCAAACAAGCTAGAAAAATAAAAAATAAATAAAAAGATGCTCCATGTCTGACTATAATTCATCTCCATCACTTGTTATTAAATACAATCAGTTCTACTTAAAACATAAAAAAACAAGAGGGGAGGAGCGAAGGGAGAGAGAAGCAGTGAATGCAATCCCACACATGGTGATGTTTTCTGCGCGTGACGTAATCTCATCCCCCAGTTTCTTTAACCACTATTTGGATAGATCAATTAAATTATTAAATACCAGTATATGTATATCAGTTATTTTTATGTGATTGTATAATTAAATTATTTTCATTGATAAATGTAATTTGATAATCATGGATAAAGATGTATAAAATATGAAAAACATTAAATGTAAAAAAAATTTAGCATTTGAAAAACCAAAAAACATTTAATTTTTAAGATGTGAATATGTAATTTGACATATAAACATTCAATTGTACAATGACATAGATTAGATGAAATGATACAATTTCAGAAGATCTCAAATACCAATACTACATATTCCTCGAATAAGTTTTCATCTCATGAATTCTTCGAACGTCGATCAGGGACATCTTATTTGAGACCGCAAAGAAGATGAAGGTGATTTTACTGTTTTTCCACCCATCTAAAGGCCCTCCCCTATACAAATCATATATAGAGGGGGCAAACTCAAAAAACCCCATTTGTATTTTTAAAACGACGTTCAAACCGGACCACAAGCAAATCATAAGAGGAAGGCAAATATCATATAAAACCTTTCCCCCCCCCCCGAAGAACAACAGACACAGAGAGAGAAACAGAGAGAGTTCTCTCTGCATTTGCTTGCAATCGAAGACTTCATCAACCACACGCAGATACTCTCCTAAACACACTCATCACACCCAACCAAAAAAAAATCCATTTTTATTAGTCCACATAGGTGTGGTGGGAGGAGACCCAATGCAACCCCCCCATGTAACAAACCCATATACAACTCCCTCCTCTGCCTCTGTGGATTGGGATCTGTAGCGATGTCTCCGAAGCCGAGGCATCTCCACCACCACCCACCACCCCCCACCACCACCATTGCTTCACTTGCTCTCCTCCTTTTCAACCTCTCATTCTCTCTATCAATCACAGAAAACCCAGAATCCCTCTCTCTCCTCTCCTGGGTCCGAAACACCACCTCCACAGCCTTCCCTGACTGGAACCCCTACGACCCAAACCCCTGCAACTGGACCCACATCACCTGCTCCCCCCAAAACGTCGTCACCCAAATCACCATCCAATCCATACAACTCGCCCTCCCCCTCCCTTCGACCCTCCTCTCCTCCCTCCCCCACCTCACCAAACTCGTCGTCTCCGGCGCCAATCTGACCGGCCCGATCCCCGACTCGGTGGGTTCGGCCCTCTCGCTCAGCCTCCTCGACCTCAGCTCCAACAGCCTCACCGGCCCAATCCCCGCCTCCCTCGGCCGGCTCAAAAAGCTGGAGTCTTTGTTCCTCTACGACAACCGCCTCACCGGACCCATCCCGCCGGAGCTCGGCGGACTCACCTCCCTTACCGAACTCCGCGCCGGCGGCAACCGGGACCTCTCGGGACCCATCCCGCCGGAACTCTCCAACTGCGCGGGGCTTACCACGCTCGGTCTCGCCGACACGAAAATCTCCGGCGAGATCCCGCCGGAGCTTGGGAGGTTGAAGAAGCTCCAGACCCTCTCCGTCTACACCGCCATGCTCACCGGCGGGATCCCTCCGGAGCTCGGCAACTGTTCGGAGCTGGTCAACCTCTACCTCTACGAGAACTCCCTCTCCGGGCCGATCCCGAAAGAGCTCGGCAGTCTTTCAAAGCTTTCGAAGGTGCTGTTATGGCAGAACGGGCTCGCCGGGGAGATCCCGGAAGAGATGGGTAACTGCACAAACCTTGTCATGATCGACCTGTCCATCAACACCATCTCCGGCGCGATCCCGGATTCCTTCGGAAGGCTTTCACTGCTCGAGGAGCTCTTGCTGAGCGACAACAACGTCTCGGGTTCGATCCCTTCTTTCCTCTCGAACCTCACCCAGCTCTCGCAGCTGCAGCTCGACACGAACCAGATGTCCGGGCTGATACCGCCCGAGATTGGGTCCCTGACTTCGCTCACTGTCTTCTTCGCGTGGGACAACCAATTGGAAGGCAGCATCCCTTCCTCGCTCGCCAACTGCGCGTCCCTTCAAGCGCTCGATCTCTCGCACAATCGACTCACTGGGTCCATCCCGCCCGGGCTGTTCTTGCTCCGCAACCTCACTAAGCTGCTCTTACTGTCCAACGATTTATCGGGACCGATCCCTCCCGAGATCGGGCGGTGCGCGTCGCTCGTCCGCCTCCGCCTCGGTGACAATCGCATTGGTGGTGCTATTCCAAAAGAGATTGGTGGACTCACCGCGCTTGATTTTCTTGATTTGTCGAACAACCGCCTAATGGTCCCATGCCGGAGGACATCGGCAAATGCACCGGTCTCCAGATGGTCAATCTTTGCAACAACACCCTCGACGGCCCCCTGCCTTCGTCGCTGTCTTTCTTGACAGGGTTGCAGATACTAGACGCCTCGCTTAACTGGTTCACCGGGTCGATCCCCGATGGGCTCGGGAGGCTCATCTCGCTCAACAAACTAGTCCTTTTTGGGAATTCACTTTCGGGTCCGATCCCCGCCTCGCTCGGGCACTGCTCCGGCCTCCAATTGCTCGACCTCGGCAACAACCGTCTCTCGGGCGCGATCCCGGACGAGCTGTGCAGGATTGAAGGCCTCGACATCGCCCTCAATTTGAGCATGAATTCCCTTTCAGGACCCGTCCCGCCCGGGATGGCCTCGCTCGATAAGCTTTCCGTGCTCGACCTCTCCTACAACGCTCTGTCAGGGGGGCTCACGCCGCTCGCGGGGCTCGTGAACCTCGTGGTGCTCAACATCTCCCACAATAACTTCACGGGTTACCTCCCTGACACGAAGCTCTTCCGCCAGCTCTCCGCCACTGACTTAGCGGGCAACGATGGCCTCTGCACGAGAGATGGTGACGTCTGCTTCGTGGGGTTCGACGGGGACGGCATGAATTCGGCGTCGAGAGAGCAAGCGCGGCTACGCAAGGTGAAGGTGGCGATTGCGTTGCTGATAACGATGGTCGTCGCGATGGTTCTGGCGATGCTCGGAATCATGAGAGCGAGGAGCGGGCAGAGGACGCGCGGGGAAGGCGAAGGCGACGAGGAGTCGTCCGAGGCGGAGGGAGGGGAGAAGTGGCCGTGGCAGTTCACGCCGTTTCAGAAGCTGAGCTTCTCGGTGGACAAGGTGGTGCGGAGGCTCGTGGACGCGAACGTGATCGGCAAGGGCTGCTCCGGCGTGGTGTACCGCGTCGACGTCGACAACGGGGAGACCATCGCCGTGAAGAAGCTCTGGCCTTCGTCGTCGTGCGCGGACTGCAAGAAAGACGACGTGCGCGACTCGTTCTCGGCGGAGGTGCGAACGCTGGGCACGATACGCCACAAGAACATAGTGAGGTTCCTAGGGTGCTGCCGGAACAAGAACACGAGGTTGCTGATGTATGATTACATGGAGAATGGGAGCCTCGGCGGGCTCCTGCACGAGCGCGCCGGGGTCTCGCTCAAGTGGGACATCAGGTACCGGATCGTGCTTGGGGCCGCGCAAGGGCTGGCGTACCTGCACCACGACTGCGCGCCGCCGATCGTGCACAGGGACATCAAGGCCAACAACATTCTCATCGGCCTCGACTTCGAGCCGTACATCGCGGATTTCGGGCTCGCGAAGCTCGTTGATGGGGAGGGGGACTTTGGGAGGTCGTCGAATACCGTCGCTGGTTCCTATGGCTACATCGCACCAGGTATGCGTTATGGGCCTAGTAACAAAGTCCTCTATACTTTTTATCGAATATTAGTTCAAGTATTTTAATCCGACATCTTTCGTACAAATACATCGTATCGAATACAATGCATATAAAATTCATTAAACATATAATAATACTTAAATTATCTAAAAAACAGTTTGATTATCTCCGCATTTTTTCATATTTACCCCCCATATGATTCATGGCGTTTGTGAAAAAAATGCTTGGGTTTATGTTTCAATCCACCCAAACGCAGATCCTGGGACTACAATTCATAGTGACAATTTTTAACTGAATTGATGAATTGGGGGCGCATTGCATGCAGAGTATGGGTACATGATGAAGATCACGGAGAAGAGCGACGTCTACAGCTTCGGCGTGGTGGTGCTGGAGGTGCTCACAGGGAAGCAGCCCATCGACCCGACCATCCCAGACGGGGTGCACGTGGTCGACTGGGTGCGGCGGAGTCGGAGAAGCGGATGCGCATCCTCCGTTGAGGTTCTTGACCCGAGCCTGCGCGGGCGGCCCGAGTCGGAAGTGGAGGAGATGGTGCAGGTGCTTGGGGTCGCGCTCCTGTGCGTGAACCCATCCCCGGACGAGCGACCCACAATGAAGGACGTCGCGGCCATGTTGAAGGAGATTCGCATGGAGAGGGAGGAGTACGCGAAGGTCGATGTGCTCCTCAAAGGGTCGTCGTCGTCGTCGTCTTCATTGTGTCGAAACAATGTCAGTAATAACATCTTCTCGGCTGTGACTTCTCTGTATTCATCATCATCTCAGGCTAATTAAATAAAAAAATAAGCTATTTTTATTAGCTGTTAATAATCAGTTGTGTTGTTCTTTTTTGGCATTTGGGATTTTAATCATATGGTTTTCTTTGGATTCTGTTCTTATTCTTGTTTTTTTTTTTTTTGTCTTGGAAATGGTGGTGTTTTTGGGGATGGGATGTGGAATTTGTTTGGTAGTTGTAAAAAGAAGGATCATTTAATTTTTGGGGGGTTATGCTGAAACTCATGGTGTAATAAAAACACACATGCGCACGACCACATCACCACATGAGTGGATATACAAAAAGATGGATATTGAATGAGGAACAGTGATTCTCAGTTTGCATGGGCAAGAGTGAGGTTTTATTTTTATTTTGTTTTTTGTTTTTATGGATGTCAAATGCATGCACGTCTTCCGTTTCCAAGGAAATCAAAGAGGACCCATCTAGTCTATGGATCTTGTTCTAAATTTGAAAGAAAGAGACATGGATTGTTCAACTTTTTAGGATTTTTATTTTTTGAATGAAAAGACAGCAATACTTGCTCTTTATTAGGTACATCTTTTGAATTCAATTGAAGTATTGACAAAACCAACATGGTATAAATTCAAACTCGGTAATCGGATTTGGAGAGATCGAGGCAGCTGATAGTATATTTGTTTCTTGGCCAACTCAATCATCCACCAAACTTTGCTTCCAATGTTTGCTTAGTGCTTGTTTGGCTGCAAAAATTAAAAGCAGCTTTTAGCTTTTGGGGTCACATCAATTCAAATACATAATTATTTAAAAGCTAAAAGTTAAAAGCTATTACCACACATATCAACTTAAATACACCATCATTACTAGATTTTATCTCTAAAACTGTGTCTCGAAATTTGTGTTTCATAAAGCAGTCATCGTCATTATACTATCAAATCATCATCATTACACCCTCAAAACATCATCATTCACCCTCAAAAGGTGTGCATAAAGCTGCAAAAGCTAAAAGCTGATTTTCAAACGTGTTTCCAAACATGCACTTAACTCCTAATCCAATTTAGGAACTTGGATAGTTAAATCTTTTTTTTTTTCTGTTTTGGTATTCATCTAAAGAGGGGAAAAAGTCAATATAATTGTGTTTAGTTTAATTAAAACTTTGGTCCAATAAAACCTAAATAAATAATTTCGACTGGGGAAATATGACACTAGATCCAAAGTTTAATGATTAATTAAAGGTCAATTTTCATTTTTAGCCCTGGTATTTTTTGTAATTTCAATTCTGGCCTCGGGTGGATCAGTTAGACCAGGTCAATATGAATTTCTTTTTTTTTTTTTTTTTTTGACATGAGAGACGTCTCATGCTATGCTATGAGATGTGATTTATACATACTTTTTTTTCATTTTCTTAAACTTCAATTCTAAAATTTAAAATTTTAATTTTTTATGATTAGATTTGATGAAGATATTATGGACATTGGAGAAATTCATGGTAAATCTATCATTAAATCTATCCATAAATCTTGATATTTATAATTTTAAAATTCAATTCAAAATTAAAATTCAAGTTTATAAAAAAAAAAATGTTGTGCATAGAAAACGTGATTTGTTATCACGTTTCTTATAGAGTGTAAAAGGAGAAACAAAAAATCTAGGTTGACCTGATCAAACTAATCTAGGGTCAGTACTCCAATTAAAACTGACCCAAAGTTAGTGTTGAAATAAAAAAAATTAGAGGTTAAAAATAAAAATCGCCTGTGATTAAACCCTTCAAAGTTGGTGATTTGAACGTCATCCTCAATATCCATACACAGTTCCTAATATTCGATATTCAGTAGTTGTACAATCATTTGTATCAGTGATGCATACATGTATAAGTATATAACCAACATTGGTATCAGTAGAACCCTCTTCTACCTGCCTGGGTGTGAGATTTTTTTTCTTTTTTATTTTGGTTTGATTGTACCCTCTTCATCTGCATTTGTCTGATTATATCTAAGACTCATGCCAAAATTTTCATAAAAAAATAGTATATAACCAACATAGACTTAAACAGATTAAGAGGTAGAACCCAATTCAAAACCAATAAGAAGAGGTGTTTAAACTATTGTTTTCCATTATGGCAATTTTGTTACACGATTGAGTGGTGGTAATATCATGTGAAATTTGATGTAACGTCATTATGGATCTAAACATGTTTTTGACATTTCTATTTGAACAACCAATACAATATATATATTTTTTTAATATCAAAAGAATCTTCCATGACTAATCTTTCAGCTAAACTAGTTAGACTATCTGCGCATGTGTGTCTCGGTGACAAATAAGTCTTGTGGACAACTATATCCAATTTAACCACCTGATTCAATCAAGAACAACTAAACATACTTATTTTTCTATTTTCTTCTTTTTTTCTGAGATATGGTAGGCTCTCGATTAGATCGGAGAGAGAGCCCAGTATCCATGCAATAACAAACATAAGCCCAAAATACTTATTTTTCTATTGTTCAAAGTTTTATGCTGCTATTACGTAGATCCTAAACAACATAGGTTATTGGGACAACAATGGCCTGGATTGAAGTGACCGGAAACTGTGTAATCGGAGGTCTAGTGATTGGGCAGCTCTATCCCCACCGACCTGCTTGCTCTCCCCCCCAACCAGAAAAAATTAACAAAATTAATTTGTTTAGTTTTATAATCCACTATCCCCACCTCCCCTCCTCACCAACCGAAACATTTAAAAAGGCCATCCCCACCACCTGAAATCACAGAGGTGTGGATAATCGATGTATGCGTTCTGGAAGTTGTTCGACAACCCTGAAGTCGAATAGATGTACTGGCGGACGACAAAAAGTCAGTCGACCTGGTGGGTCATGGGCGACGGGAGGCCCGTCAAACAAACCATTAGGCAGCCTATGTTATGGATCGGGTTCGACAGACCTACTGTCGAACATATGTACTGTAGGACGACAACAGGTCAGTTGAGTTGAGGGATTTATGGTGACGGAAGACCCGTCGAACGTTTACAGTGTAGTGATCTATGACTTTAACTATGAACATTCAAAATGTTTTAAACCATTTATACTAATTATGCTTACCAATTCATTCATTCAGTCAAACATGAACATTCAAAATGTTTTAGACCATTTACACTTTGTTAGTTTTGGGATTTAGTCTCCACTTCAATAAAAAAAAATATAAGCATTGATTGATACTTGTTCTAAAATCATCCATGCCGATCGTGTCTTTAAATGTTCATAGTTAAAGTCATAAATCACTACATTGTAAACGTTCGACGGGTCTTTCGTCGCCATAAATCCCTCACATCGACTAGCTTGTTGTCGTCCTCCAGTACATATGTTCGACAGTAGGACTGTCGAACTCTATCCATAACACATGCTGTCTAATAGTTTGTTCGACGGGCCTCCCGTCGCCTATGACCCCCCAGGTCGACTGACCTTTTGTCGTCCGTCAGTACATCTATTCGACTTCAGGGTTGTCGAACAACTTCAAGAATACATACATCGATTATCCTCACCTCAAGGATTTCAGGTGGTGGGGATGGCCTTTCTAAATGTTTCGGTTGGTGGAGAAGGGAGGTGGGGATAGTGGATTACAAAACCAAAAAATTATTTTTGTTAATTTTTTCTGGTCGGTGGGGACGGCATCTTGGTTGGTGGGCCTACACCTGCCCCTAGTGATTCTCTGTTTCCGTTGCACGTGGGGAGAGACGACCGATTGTCCCCAGACTTTGACTAGTCATGTCTTATTTATTAATATTTGAACCCACACGTGTGAGGGCTACACTGTCAGGTCCATAGGTTGTCGAAGTGACTTGTCACCTACCCGATTTTAACTTGGATAATGCGCTTCATTTTCGGACTTTGTAAATTTTTTTAAATAGTATACCCTTACCTAATAATTGTATAAACATATTTATATAAGATATAATTTTTTTTAAAAAAAATATATGTTTTTGTTTACATAAATATATATTCTATTAATTTTCTATTTCATATATAAAAATAAAATTGGACCGAAATGAGTCAGGTGTAACAGCACCCAATTCGAAAGAACACATTCAACTTTTTTACGAGAGAATAGACATGCAACATCTGTCCCATCAGACCTTTAAATGATTCGTGTCACTGTTGAAGGGCAAAACTTATCAGTTGGATTCAACTACTGCGCGTGATCATTATTTTATTTTATTGTATAAAACTGGTTTTGTAATTTTTTCAAAAAGAATAATTATTAATTTCAACCATAAACTGCTCTTACTAATCTTACTAATTAGCACAGTACAGTGAGATCACCAGATTGATTCAGAGATCACAAGATTGATATCAGATTTGAGATTAGTAATTGATCATCAATCAAAAAGGGGAACCAACTGTTACCTTCGCTCTACTTATGATTTGTTACATCGAACTGCAAACAAATGCAAGTTTCGTTGAAGTGTATTTAAGGAATTTCATTTAGCTACATTAAATGGGGTTTAACTGAAAAAAAGCTTCATTCATATTATGTTAAATACTTATATCATGAAATGCCAGCCATACCATTGACAGTTAAAAACCCAAAACTATTGTTTGTAACATGAGCTCTGTTATGAGCTCCTTCACTAATTGTAACTACACTTATTTTTTAAAAATTCATATTTTTTATAATTGATATAATTCACTTCATTAGATTATATACAAGCTTCATTTTTTATAAAAAATACAAACTTCATAATGAGAACATGAATTATATGATTTTTAAAAATAAATAAATAAAATGTGTGATTGCATTCTGGCCTGAATAAAGGTCATAGTATAGTATAGTATAACATTTTCCTTATTAACACCTATCCAATGTTTATACAATGCCTTTTTTAGTTAAAATTGAAAGCAAACCATCAACTAGAATCTCTGAGCCCCCGTTAAATAGAGAATTAAGTTATTAACTTATTATAAGGTTTATGATTATAATAATATAAATTAGGATAAAATAATCGTGTTTTGAATTATTCTCGTTAGAGAATATAATGATAATTTTTTTGTTATTTAGATAAAATGTGAATAAGATATAGGTAAAGATTTATAAAGGACAAAAAAATAATAACAATTAATTTATTAGAGATGATGACAGTTGATTTAATAATAGACTCCTGTATTCTTTTTAGGTTGAATAACCTAGAATAATTTAATTTTAGTGATTGACTGAAATCAATTTACCATTTTATACCAGTTAATTCTAGCATACATAATCTTCCAAACACTTATTTTAAGACTATTTCAACTAATTCCCACTTATTCCGAGTCATATTCTTCAACCAAACGGGGGCTAAAGACACATCAGTAACACAATCTCCATTTTATTCAACGGGCTAAGAAAGATCTACAACATAGAAATCATACACGCTTTATGACAACACACATTTACATATGTACAGTGACAGGGCTGGCGGCGGTGGGTGACGGACGATGGGTCATACATGTGGACCCTCCAGAGCGTTGAAGATATCAGTGCCAGTAACTATGCCTGTTAAAGCAATCTGGATGAGCATCTGCTACTGATAAACCACAATCCCATAAAAAATATATTTTGATGACACAAAACTCACCTATGACACCACCTTCCTGGCTGAGTATCGGTATCCTGTTGATCTTTTCCTTGAGCATCAGAGCAGCAGCATCTGCAATTATATGAACATCAAATGACCATTTTTTTTTACAGGAATACAATAGAAAGTTCGTCACATGAGACATAGAAGACATGAATTACCCATAACCGTCTTGTTCGGGGATAGAGTGATCGCTGGGGATGACATAACTTCTCCCACCGTAGACTTCAACTGCAAAAGGAATTTCTCAATTAGAAATTAAGCAGTAAGGTTTTGGTCCATGCTCTATGACAATCTAGCAAATATTTTTGTAGCTCAGAATACCACTTCTAGGCAAGAAAGGGGAGAAGCTAATGACATGATCCATCATTTAAAAAAAAATATAGTTTCTTATGATGATGGGTCTTGTAAACCTGCCTCAACTGGGGTGGAAAGATGTTAGGCATTTCCAAGATCATGGGGAATGATAAAGTTGACCACTTTAGCAACAACTTTTAGCCCATCAAGGGACCATATTCAAAATTTACTTGACAATTGAAGGTATGTTTCCCACCCAAAGATCATGAAACATGTTAACTTCATATCCTGCTGAAATTGATGATTTTACAATTTTCTTTATAAGTAGGCCGGGCTTGATCTCTATAATAAATTTTCATCAAATTTATCTCTATTCAAGTTGTATAATAAAATATAACTCCACCTAAAATGCCGGACTTGATGTGACAGTTGAGAATATGAAAAAATGATGAGAGCATTGTAATCCCCATGTGAAACCCAAACGCCACCGAGTGTTGGGTAATATTAGCAAAAGAGCATTGAGACAACCAGGCGACTGCCTGGAGCAGGCATATAGCATCACTCCATGTTGAATTGAAGGCTCCAGTACCCCACATTTTTACAAAGACAGATTGATGCAGGACGATTTGACAAGAAAATCAACCATTATTGGGGAAGGAAAGTTAAAAAAAAAGGAAACAATTAATGTGATATAAAATTTGGATACTCATAATTAGGAGAATCAAATTTACTTTGATTTCTCTATGATTATGGATCTATTTTGAATATTTTTAGTCACATTTAATTACCTATTATTTGGGTATTAATTTAGGAGCAATATATTATATTTTAGGAACTATTTTAGTAAGTTTTAATGGTGTTTTAGTGGCTCTATTATAGGGATCCGAATTTATGTATTTTCCTTTTTTTGCCTTAGGTTTTCTTGCTTTGCAAGTCACATCACCCTATTTAATCATGTTAAGGGGTTGTACAAATAATCAATTAATATATTTTGAGTTTTTAGTTATTTTGAAAGTTGTTTCTTTTATTTCTTCTTCCGTCCTACGGAAAGGATTTTACGGAGTCAACGTTGTTCGTCTTCGTCTTGTTTCTCGCAGCGTTTCGCGCTTCCGACTACGTCAAGTGGTATCAGAGCTACGGCTACACTTCATGGCGACGAAAGGAGAACAAGGAAACCAAAATCTCGTCACGCCCGAGCGGTTTCAAGCCTTGGAGGCTGCCGTTCAACGGTTGACGGAGGTGATGGAGCGTGTGACGGTTCGTCAAGATCGGGAGCGTCCGGTGGTCGTAGAAACCGTTCCACGGAGGACTCAAAATCCTCGAGTCCCTCGATATGACGAGGATGACTTCTCTGAAGAGGAACTCGATGAGTTTCTCGATTCAAGACATGCGCGTGGTGGTTATCAACGACCGCAAGCTGCGAATCGTACCCGCGACTTCTGGGTGAAGGTCGATTTGCCCGAATTCAACGGCCAACTTCACATCGAGGATTTTCTCGATTGGCTTGCGGCAGTCGAACGCTTCTTCGACTATAGGGAGGTGCCTGACGTGAAGAAAACAAAGCTTGTAGCAATCAAGCTTAAAGGCGGGGCATCAGCATGGTGGGAACAACTTCAATTGTCTCGCACCAGGATGGGGAAGCGTCCAATTCAGACATGGTATCGTATGAAGCTGCTTCTTCGTCAACGATTCCTCCCTGTCGACTATGATCAAATTTTGTTCCAACAATACCAAAATTGCCGCCAAGGCAATAGGGCTGTGAGGGACTATACAGAAGAGTTCTATCGATTGTCGTCTCGCAACGACATCGTAGAAACAGAGGCGCAACGGGTGGCTCGTTACATCAGTGGGTTAAAGCCGACGATCAATGATTTGGTGTCTTTGCACCCTATTTGGACGTTATCAGATGCGGTGAAGATGGCGGAGCGGGGGGATATTCTTCATAGTCGTTCAATTACAAGAAGGTATGGTCAAGATATTGTCACAAATTTTCAAATCTCGACGGCATCGTTCGACAACAAGACTACTCTGCTTCCGAGTATTGAAACAAACCAGCCAACCCAGACGTTCTTGGAACAAGGAAAAGGACATGGTGGGGAAGTTACATCGTCAACCACAATGACTTCTACGATGAATCGAAGGGATCCATATGAGTCCCAATTCGAGCAGAGGAGCGTTTGTTATCGATGTAGAGAACAAGGGCATCGATCCAACCAATGTCCTCAAAGAGATCGTCATACCGTGAATCTAGCACTAAACAAAGATGTTGAAGAAGAGGATGCCAACTATCATGAGTATGTTGGTGACGATGAGGAAGATGGAGATCTGAAAGATGAGATTCCAGCTATATGTCCTCCAGGAGAATCTCTTATGGTTCAGCGGTTGATATGCACACCCAAGGTAAATGAATCCTCTCAATGCAACACGAGAAACATTGCTATTGTTCCTATGAAGGATGAGAAATCTCCCAAAGCTTTAGGGACACTCTTTTCTTTCCATCAAGGATTTTGTGAAAGAATCCATGAATGAAGAACAACATGAGAAGTCCAATGCAAAATTTAGGATAAGGAAAAACGACAAGCGACACTCTGAAACATTCAAAGAGGAGAATAAAGCAATGGCTATGAACTTGAGGACAAGTTCTCTACAAGTGGAGGGGACTGATGCAGGACGATTTGACAAGAAAATCAACCATTATTGGGGAAGGAAAGTTAAAAAAAAAGGAAACAATTAATGTGATATAAAATTTGGATACTCATAATTAGGATAATCAAATTTACTTTGATTTCTCTATGATTATGGATCTATTTTGAATATTTTTAGTCACATTTAATTACCTATTATTTGGATATTAATTTAGGAGCAATATGTTATATTTTAGGAACTATTTTAATAAGTTTTAATGGTGTTTTAGTGGCGCCATTATAGGGATCCGAATTTATGTATTTTCCTTTTTTTGCCTTAGGTTTTCTTGCTTTGCAAGTCACATCACCCTATTTAATCATGTTAAGAGGTTGTGCAAATAATCAATTAATAATATTTTGAGTTTTTAGTTATTTTGAAAGTTGTTTCTTTTATTTCTTCTTCCGTCCTACGAAGAGGATTTTACGGAGTCGACGTTGTTCGTCTTCGTCTTGTTTCTCGCAGCGTTTCGCGCTTCCGACTACGTCACAGATCTAGTCTATTTCTCCTCAAAAAACTAATACATCTTACTATCCTCATTTTAACCACACGATTATCTATTTGTTTCTTTCACCAAAAACTCAGTCCCAGGAAAATTCATTGTCAGTGATGTTCAAAGAACTTTAGGCTTTTCACTTAACTACTGTATGCAATTATACAGCATTCAAGAGGCACATCTTCATTTCATCAAATAATATTGTTAATAAATTAGAGTGGAATTTAAGTGTTTTCATTTAAAAAATTTTGAACCTGCTACTTAAGTTTCACTATTTTTCTATGACAATTACATGGACATGGTTATGGAATGCTAAAACATGGCACCAACTCGCTGCTACAATCTTGTAGAGATGGAAGCATGTGTGCCATTGTTGAACACAAGCATTTGAGATTTCATCATATTTTTATCTTACAGAGAGAAATTCTAAAAATTCTCTAGCACCAGTCCTGCCAATAATCTGCTCTTTCTCACATTCCCTAAACTCCGGGTGCTCCAGATTTTTTTCTTATGCTTTAACCACCAAGAATGTCACTACTACTAAGACAGACACGACTTCATCACATTCAATAGCTGATACTATAGTGATTTTTAGTATCATTCTGACAAGGGGAATCACCTAGTCTCGCAGACTCTTCTGATCAATATGTTATCCAAATCTAAATTATGACAGTGATATAATTATTATGGACAACTGTGGTGTGTTCAATTGGAAGCAAACATCCTCAGTGATATTTCTGTTCATGCTCAAAGGTATGTATGATTAACTTGAAGATAAAGTGCAATTGGAGGTCTGGATATACAGTACCGGATCAAGTTATGATGGAGAAAATCATCGTGTTGAGAAAAGTGATGCAAATGTCCTAATTGACTCGATGATCACAACTCGAAGGCAAAACAAAAATTTCCCTTCAACTTGCTTTCAGTGCAAAATTTAAAAAACTTGTTTGGACCAACTGATAGGTCCATGAAAAGTAGGTGATAACAGTATGCCACGAAATTTATGTCCATATAGAAAGATTATATTCATGTATTATAGGCTCTTATGAGATTAAAAATTGGTAATTAAATCCATTACACTATTTGTAGACTGTAAGAAAATCCATTAGTTGAAGCAGAGCAATCATTCCATAACTCTCTTCTACTATCATTCTCTTTAACTCCTCAAGCTCTGACTTCATCGATTTTAAAAACAGAAACTCATACTCAAACAAACCAAAATTGGATATAAAAAAAAAAACCAATGCAAGATTTATTCCTCCTTTTCCTCCATAAATTCATTCACTTGTAATGGAAATATAAATCCTAACTTGATCTGCACATGATGATCATATATGTCTACTCTTATCGTGATTAATTCAATAGATCCAATTGCACAGAGCCACAGAAATGGATCCCAAAACAGGTCAGATCAAACCAACATGTAATTAAATAACTTGATCAACATGCATGGAAGAAGCCAACCTTAGACTTATTAGCCACCGAACACATCATATACAGCTCAAACAACTGAATCAAAAAAATTAAACGATGAAGCGAGCGAGAAACTAACCCCATTAGAAGCTCTGGATACGTCTGTCTTGGTGACGATTCCGATGCATCTGAGTTCATTGTCGACAACGGGGAGACCCGACACGACCTCAAAGAAGTGAACGATCTCCTCCAACGTCTGATCGACGGTCGCCGTCTGCACCGGAGTAGACATCACCTCCCCCAACACCGTCGTCGGTTGAATCTGCACCAGATCTCATGAAATTCAAACACAGATACACAACGACAACAGATCAGAAAAAGAAAAACAAGAGATAATGACATGAAAAGAGGACCTGCTCAGTGAAGATCTGAGGTTCCAAGTAGGCTCTCAGATCTTCGTAGCTGAGGAGGGAGAAGTTGTCGGGCCATTCTCCGGAGATGATCCCCTCTGGATTGTCGTCGAGCTCGACGCGGTTGTCGACCGAAGCGTACGATCGGAGGCTCCTCGTCCTCTTGATCTCCTCTGAAAATAACAGACCTAGATCGGATGAAATTAGGGTTTTGGTGAGGACGTGAAGAGGGGAAATGGAGGTGGCGATTCTGGATGGAGATCGGTGGGTCGTGTAAGGGGGGTGGGCGAAGCACTGTGGAGAAACGGACGCCATTATTTGATTTTAGTGTGTGTGTGTGTGTTTGAGGGAGAGATGAAGCAGTGATTGTGGATTTATAGGAAGTGCAGAGAGTGGTGTGAGTTTGATAAATGCGGACGCCAAAACCATGGGAGATATGGCCCATTGAAATAATGCGGAGACAGACAGACAGGTCATCAAGGAAATAATTGGAAACATTGAACCTGGGACAGAGAGCCTGGGAGGTCGGTCAAAAACACTGATGATCTTTGCATTAAATGAAATTTGTGATATAAACCATGTTAGTCTTCTGGATATTAGGAATTGAGGAAGATCGTACAAGCAGATACCCCGCAACTAACTTAATGGATAATCTAATTTAATGTTAGTTATTATACATATAGTATATATATTCTTTCACGTGTCGCATCAAAGGTTTACCGAGTTATCACGTTTACCAGAATTCACGTTGAATAACTGCATAAGTTACTGGTGGATCAGAGTATAAATAATTATTGTTTTTTTATGTTTATTATAAAATAAAATATGAAATTTATTTTTATATTATCACAGATAAAGTATTTATTTTTATATTATTAAAAAAAATTAATTTTAAAACATGCTCTTTTTTTATTATTTTTAACCAATACCTTAACTATAGTTAATTTCTTAGCCAATAAATAAAATTGATAAAAATAACCTTAATATATAATATTTTTTTATAATAATGTAAATAATTAAATATAATAATCTAATTAATTTTATGTTCTTTCTAAATCAATCGTAAATTCGTTATCCATTCACCTTTCTTCTTTCATTTTCTTTAAATCAAGATCTAATTTTTTTAAAAAAATTTATTTTGTAATATATTATAATTGTTCTCAAAATAATTTTATTTTATTTTTATTAATGCAAATATTAATAATTATTATATACATGCTAATAAATAGTTTTTATGATTAATTTTTATGTTTTTGGATTATAGATGAATTTTTTCATTTTCATGTTAAAATTAATATATTTTATTTTTATTAATATAGGATTCGGTAAGGTTAAATATGCAAAAAAAAAAAGGGTAATTTGATCTTTTCTCCAAGACTTTAAATGTTTTAAAAGAAATTTGGATGAAAGTTAGCTAGAATGTTAAATATGCATAAATTCTACATATTGCAATGGTATAAAATTAAATAGCATGTTTTTGAATTGTATATATGCAAAAAACCCATAATTATTTTGATATAGATAGTGAATAAATCATTTATCATTTTATTATATTTTTAATTATTTTTGTTAAAAATATATTCTTATTATTCGATCATCCTCGCGGATGGCTCCATGCGTTGAAGCTTTTGTGAATTGAAAATTTATATCCTAATAGCCACCAAAAATACAAGAAAAAAATGAAATTCCTACCATGAGATGCACATCATGCAGAAGAATTTAGACTGTATTTAACAACGCACGTTTCTACGTAAGAAAACTTAATTAAAAAATTATAATTTTTAATTAAAAAACATATATTTAGAACTCAAAAAATAAATTAAAAATTTAATTCATTTGAATCATTTTATTCAAAAACATAGTTTTTGTAACTTTTTATAGAAAGGTAAAAATGTATCTATTTGTTTTCAAATCCGATCTTGTCAATTTCATGGTCCCACTGTTTCCAATTTGGTTTGGACTTTTTATTTTATGTATTGAAAGTTCGGGTTGGATCATTATCATCAGATTCAGACAGGTCGAGTTCATTTGGCTGGACTGTTTGGATGCAAGGATAAGCACCCACGTGGCTAGGACTAATCTGACGGTTCAGAACGTGTGATCTGGATTCTCTTGATATTTGTCATGGTGGCTCCAAAGTCCATGCCTGTTCATATTTATCCCCAAAAGGTAGACCCTACATACTACACAGATACATTCGTTTTATGTTGCAGTTTAGGGACAATCAATTCATTCAAATAAGTCGCTGTTACACTTAAGCTTCTTTTTATAGTCCAAAGTATAGTTCTATATACTTAATTAGTAGTCAAATATATATCTTGTTAAATTATGTATATACCCCGTTAAATATTTTATTACATTTATTAAGAATAAGTTCATTCAACTCGAAATGAGCGATATATATTTTTTATTAAAGCATATATTTCATTAAATGATTTATATTATTTTTTAAAAAATAAAAACATGTGTTGTCTAAATTTTAGTTAGTAAAAATGATTGCATCTAACATTTTTCTTTTAAATATATTAACTTAGACAATATATATTCTATTTTTATTTAAAAAATTAATAAAATTATTTTAAAAGATATAAATTGGTATAGCTATACATATTATAATAATATTATGTATTTCAAGTATATATATACTTAAAAAATCAATACTATTAGGACCGTAGAGAATGTATCATTTCCCCCCACCAACAGACAACACCAAGGTTTTTATTTTGAAAACCTTAGGACCTTGCAATGCATTTTATCTCGGAGGCAAAGGAGATCCTGTGGACTAGTGGGCTGATTCAAATCATCGAGGCGTAACAGTGAAGATGGTCGGCCCACACAGCTCGTGTGGAAGAGTTACCGACTTTTTTTAGAATAGTTTCATTGTATCTTTGTTTTCTTGTTTTCTTTTCTCTCACCCCACATATGTATCTATGCTTATATTGAGGTTATGCTTGACACTCTTTTTAGCCAATTCAGACATCTTGTAACCTTTATTCACATATATAAAAGGTCTAATGTTCTTCAAAAACTGACAACACATCCAACCCAGACCAAAGAATATTGTGGGTTGTGCTACTGAAAAGTCACACAACATAATATAGAAATATAAAATATATATTCATATGTTTTTCTTTTTTAATTGAGCATACACTCATATAATATCTTATAATACTCATGTAATATCTTATTAAAATATTATACATTGGGTTAAGGCTACAAAATGATCAAATGTGTCAACCCCCTCTTAATAATGGGAGTCTTCCGCGACTAGGACGACATAAAAACATAGCAATCTAATTGGAATTGAAAATGATACGTCCAGCCTTTTATGCAGTTTCAACTTTCAAATGTAGTCCACATCAATTTTTTTATTTAAAAAATATTTTTTCATTGAAATATATACTAAGATACATTAATATTTTTTTTTACGTTAAAAAAAATGAAATTTTTTTAATGCCATATGTTATGATAAAAACTTATATACTATGATGATGATACAACATTGTATACTATATTATCATAGTATATGGACTATAAAACAAACTGTAAAACAGACTGAGTATATGCTAAGTATATCGGTATGCAATTGAAATTTCCTTCGTCAAAACAGAGCGTCAATTTGTCAATTTATAACTGTTTGATACTCATAATTTTAGAAGGCACAAATCTCAATGATACGCGTCATATAATTTATGTCCAAATGTCTGATAAATTTAAATTGCCAATTAATCTTGAAGTGTCGGGTTTCCTTACTCTTTTTTTCCTTAATCATGAAAAATCTCAATCATGTGTAACAGCTGTCCAAAAATTATGGACTTCGGACGGCGACCCTCCCCAGCGGAGTGGTCCAAAAATCTCAATCATGTAGTGCAACAAATCATTCCAGCAGAGTGGTCGAGATGCACCTCTCCCAATGGAAGGTCGTGAGTTCAAGTCTCGATCTTATCAATAAAAAAATATATATATATATATATCTAATAAAAAAATCCACATAAAGATATTTATGTGGTTTTAAGTCTTCCGTGGGGTTACAGAATAGAGTTTTCTAGATCATCTTTAACAGTACACGAAACACTCACAAAACTTAAATATAGAGCACAAATACATTATTATAATATCCCCGTGTAACATAAAATTACAGATATTATACTACATGTTTCAAAAAGATTTATATCTAATAGTGTGCAATTCTTCCTTTGTGTCAAATCACCACGACGCAAGACATCAACCAACATATGGAACATGGTGATTCAAGAATTAAATTATTACGAGGTTTATGGATATTTTAATATAAAATAAAAATAATAATTTTGTATTTGATTATATTTTAAATTATTTTTTTTGTTGACAAACATAATAACAAATTTTTGTTGTTTAGATATGACGTGAATAAGATGTGAATAATGATTTATAATTGTAAAAAAAAATAATGATATTTGATTTAACAATTAATTTATAAAATATAATGATAATTGATTTGACAGAGAGTCCATATATTCTTTTGATATGAATAACCTAAAATAACTTAATTCTGATGATCAAATGAAACCTATATACCACTTCATACCAGTTAATTTTAACATACAAATTCTTATTTATTGTTGTCATCAAAATATCTATAATGAGGTTATTTTGATTAATTTCAACTTATTATGGGCTTATTCTTAAACGGGCTACAAATTATTCATGTTTTGTTGCTTGGATGCCTTTCACTCTAACCAATAATCATCTCTCATTCATAACCGCCCCCCCCCCCCCCCAAAAAAAAAATAAAAAAATAAAAACATATCTCATGCTTTTTAAAACTCCACATGGCATTCATTTTCCTGATTCATTCCAAGACCATAGTAAGAATAGGCATTGTTGCTCTGTCGATTGTCTGTCTACTCAATAATGCTGAGAATATGTTATCTTGGTTCACAGCAATACGAGTTACGTTTGCAGTCACAAGGATTATAAACACCCAAAGTACAATAAAATTGCATATTAATTTGAGCCAACCATATAGTATACATTTTATTCTCTTCTCATTTGAAGTCCACATTTAAAAGTAGAAATACATACCAGCTGAGAGAACACTACACGCACATAATGAAATTAAAAAACAAACTAAATCCCATTTAGTCCATATCTAAAACACTTCAACTCTCTTAACAAAATAGGCATGTCAACTCTCTTAACAAAAAGGTCATGCTCTCTAGTCATCCATGCTGATAATGCAACGTAGGCCTTCACCATTCACCATCAGGTCAAATGCCTTGTTGATCTCCGAAAACTTGACCCTGTGTGTCAGGAACTTATCCAATTCCAACTCCTACACAGAAGAACTCAATCATAAACCAAAACATGAATAAACCATCACCACCACCGAATGATCGAATACCTTATTCATGTACATCTCGACTACGTTGGGTATGTCCGTGCGGGGCTTGTAGTTCCCAAAGAAGGTCCCCTTGAGAGTCCTCTCATTCAGAAAGTTAATTGGCTTTGTCGTGAAGATGGCATCCTTGTGTGGCACTCCCACCAGGACTGCTACCCCCCATCCCTAAAAAGAAACCTTGATTTATAATGCTGAACAACCCATCAAGATTAAAACATCAAAAACATATAATGAACATACATCATGGACACATTCAAAAGCAGATATCATAGCATTGATGTTGCCCGTGCATTCTATGGCCCTGTCAACACCACCATCAGTCATCTCTGCAAGCACCTGTGGTGATATCAAAACATAATTATTGAGTGCTTTTATAGAACAGTGAAGGATCGGTCAAGAATGCTTGCCTCCTGCACTGGTTTTTGGTGATCTTTAGGGTTCACAAAGTCTGTGACACCAAACTTCTTAGCTAAACAACAACAGACCAAGGGCCACAAAAATGTCAAACAAGAACAACTAAGACAAGGTTTGGCAAGAATTGACTTCCATTGGATAATAGTTTACCATCCTCAAATCGATTTGGGTTTAGGTCAACGCCGATGATCTTCGAAGCACCAGCAATCCTAGCCCCTTCACAAGCCTAAAAAGAATGTGCTGTGTTAAAGCAAGTGAAATAACACTTGAATTTTCGATTCGAAACATTGAAAAGCAAATATCCCACCGCCAATCCAACAGCTCCCAATCCAAAGACAGCAACTATAGACCCCCTTTTGGGTTTAGCAACATTCAGTGTAGCTCCAAGACCTGTTACATAAAAACATGGAACGTCTTTATTCACCCATATAAACAAGGACGACTAAAATACAATCTGAACAGAATGCAATAATTACCAGTTGACACGCCACAGCTGACAATGCAGACTTTATCAAGAGGGGCTGATGGGTTGATCTTGGCGAGACAGCCAACATGGACAACAGTGTACTCACTGAAAGTAGAAGTGCCAAGGAAGTGGTTGATGGGCTGTCCTTTGATCGAAAAGCGAGATTTGCCATCATTAAGCATTACACCTCTGTCCGTGTTGATCCTCAGAAGGTCACACATGTTGCTCTCTTCAGACTTGCAGTGCCGGCATTTCTTGCACTCCCCTGTGAAAACAGGGAGCACGTGGTCTCCCGGCTTGAGTTCCGTCACGCCTTCGCCGACACTCTCCACAATCCTGTTAGGTTTAGATTACACAATGAGAGGACGAGAGATGGCAAGTAATGGTGATTTATTGGAATTCTGTTTAAATCAAAGAAGTCCCCATAGTTTTCAAGACCATGTCACTGCAAGATAGTTGTCTTAGATTCAAAAGAGACAATTTGCAGTATCCATTCTTCACGGAAATTGTTATTCAAAGAAAAGCATATGAGAATTCTAGAAATAGCAGAGCAATTTGAAACCACTACTAATCAGTAGAAATGTGGGTAATAGAAAATTGACATGTACACAAATCAGATGATGCATAACATACACAAACAACTTGTAAGCTGAAGATTGGACAGAAGTAATTTCATGGGGATCTGATCCAAATCAGCAAATCACAAATTCCCAAATGAAATGAAGCACAAACACTTTAGAGAATGAATGTCTCCAATAGATTAATAATAAACCCAACAAAATATTATTGTTTCAGTCTGACCCACAACATACTCAAGAACCCCTAAGAGATCTTCTCAAGAAATCACAAATTATAAAATAATATTAATGATAAAAAAAATCTCCAGCACTTTCTGTCTACCCATATCCCCCAAGAACCCCCAAATAAAATATGTCCAATAGCTGCATATAAGGTCAAAAATTGGTAAAAAAGAAACAAAAATTAGACATTTAGCGAAAACCCACAGTTCCAAATCAAACAACAACATCGCAAACCGCTTCATGGCCGAAGATCCGAGGGAAGTAAAGTAAAGAATTACCCACATTAGGGGACCAACAACAATTAAAGACCCACATTAGGGGACCAACAAAAAAAAGAGAGCAAGTAAAGAATTACCCAGCCGCTTCGTGGCCGAAGATCCGAGGGAACAATGGGGTCTGACCCTACAACCCACCCAAACAAATCCAATTCAACAAAGAAACAAATCCAACAAGAACGAAAGAAATAAAAGAAAGAAAAAGAAGAGACGAATATATATATACCTTGCTCTCCCAGAAGTAGAGGTCGGTGTGGCAGAGCGAGGTGTACTTGACGTTAATCCTGACCTCCATGGCCTGTGGCGGCGCCACCTCCACCTGCTCTATCACCAACGGTTTCCCTGCCTCCCATGCCACCGCAGCTGCCACCACCACCACTTCTGTTAACAAAAAAAAAAATCAAAACTTAATAACAAAAACCCATCGTGTACCTCTGCAAGGAATAACAAGGCCTGCAGTGCTAGACATTATATTAAGTAACTGGTGTTTCTTATACATGAGAATTTATGTGTGAGGGATGAATATATAGGGAGGGGGAGTGACTATTTTTGACTTCGAGAGAGCACGATGGGATGGACAGCTGGGCCGTTGTATTGGCAGTCGTATCCGGTTTTTCCAGAGGTGGTATTACATTCATTCTGATGTTAACATGCTCCCTACTAGACTGAAGAAGGCCACCATGGGCACACTGACAGCACAAAAACAAAGGTGGGTTTTGATGAAATAAATCAACTCGTCGTGATCTGATTTATTCGCTCATCACTACTGTTGAATGTTTCTTCCCTCAACACACCCATTCGGATGTCTAATAAATGGATTGGATTATTAATTTGGACCTAATGATGGATTGATGGCCCAGATGAAGAACAACACTCTTTTCCAGAAATTGGTGTTGGATTTTTAATAAGAAAGTTGGAATGAATGATTCCAACAACAAAACCTAATGCTCCTGTTTGAATGTCGGATAAACCCGAATAACCCCGAATAAAATTTGGATGTTGTTTGAAAAGTCCGGATAAACCCAGATAAAGTGTGTCAGAATAAACTATTATAAAGTGGTATATGAATTTCAATCAATCCCTAGAATAAAATTTATCCTAGGTTATTCAATCCAAAGAATAAGTGGGCTCACCGTCAAATCAACTGTTATCACATTTTATAAATCACATGTCAAATCAACTATCATTACTTTTTTACCTTTTATAAATCTTTATCCATACTTTATTCACATTTTATCTAAATAACAAACATTTATTTTTACGATTCCTAACGAGAATAATTCAAAACACATCCAAACACAATATCACTTTATCATTATTTATACTCACTTATACTCGGATAAATAAATACCCAATAATAAATTCTATTCTGTATCCAAATGGGGGCATTTAAGTTAAAATTTTATACGTAGTTAATAAAATATACATTTACAAAAAAGAAAAAAATACAAGATCAAATTAACTAAATGCTTATTTTGTTTGTCGAAAAAAAAGAAAAGAAATACACTCTCTCAAACGTCTCCAAAAATATCATATCAGCACTCGGAGGATATATATTATGTCATAAATAAATTGTTGCAAGGGGTGTTGACAATAATAATAAAAATCAAAACTTATGAAAATAAAAAAAAATCTCTATAAAATTTAAAAATCATTTTAACTCTATGAAATCTTCTTAAAATCACAAAAAATTCCTATAATTATCTAAAAGTATATACTGATTTATTTTAAATTTTATTAAATAAATTATAGTTTTCTAATCAAGGTCTTATTTCTTTTATTGCTAGTAATTTTCAGTTAAAAATACATTATGGAATATTGATTTGACTTTTAAATTGTTTTCTTTGATTTTATAATCGAGTTGATGAAATTGTAATTTTTTTTTTGTCTTTGGGATTGAGGAGATGAAAATGTTAAAAAAAGACTCGATCTTATAGATCAAATGAGGTTCAACGACTATTTTTTTATAATTAAGGATGAGATTTCAGAAAATAAGGATGTTAGAAAAATAACGGAGGTATTTTTGTCTTACAAAATGACTAAATCAGATTTTATAAAATTTATAAGGACTGAATCTAATTTTAATAAGTTTTTAGAGATTTATTTCGATATATTTTTGAGAGGGGATTAAATTCACTAACTATATAAACTTTATGGGACCTAAGATGATTTTTTTATTTTACAAATTTTTTTTGTGATTTTAAAAAGATTTCAAAAAGTTAAGATTTTTTGCTTTTTTAATATGCGAGCCAAAATAAACCATGGTCCATGGTGTATGATCGATTAATGTTTTATATTAGATTCACAACGTTAAGGTTGATTGTACATTTGTATTTACCAAGTAAATTAGATATAGTATTTTGATACTCCCAATCAGTAATCATTTTGATACATCATCGAATAGGAAAAATATAAAAAGATATTCATTCAATTAAAAGTATATATTTTATTTTTATAAATATATGTATTTAATTAAATAAGTGCATATTTAAAAAAAAACTAGAATCGTTTGGAACCGTCAAAGCAGGGCCGGCCCTGGGCAGAGGCCACCAAGGCAACTGCCTAGGGCCCCCACCCAGGGAGGGCCCCAAGCCCTATAAAACTTAAGTAAAAGCCCATTGAATTTTTTTTTTTACCTATGAATTTATCAACTATCCAGGGCTCAGACCCAACTATTACAAAAAAAAAAAAAACTGTCCAACCCACCCATATAAATGCCTTGAGTCCCCAAAAGTCCAAAACCAACACCCCTAAAAATCAGCCCCAAAACCAATTCCCCACGATTTTATTTCCCAAACCAAAATCCCTAAAAACTATCCCCATTAAAACCCCTAAAAAATCTCCCATCAAAGCCCCAATCAAAGCCATGGCTCCATTTTATTGTTTCAATATACCGTTTGACATTCTCTCCAACGTCTCTCTCTTCTCTCTCTTTCACACATATTTTTATCAAGAATTCAAGGTTCCATCTCTCTCTCTCTATATATATATATATATATGTTTCAATCTTTGTTTCATTCCAATAAAAGCCCACAGACTCTCTTGATCTCACAAACTCAAAGAAGTGCCTCTCTCTCTAACTCTCTTGATCTCTCCCACTCGGTCGGCCAGCCACAGATCCACTCCCAGTGAAGCAGCGACCCACAGACCCAGAGTCCCAATCCGGGCCGTCCGACAGTCCCCCCCTCCCCTCCAAATATTTTTTTTCCTATTACTGTGAGCTGTGTTCAAACTTCAAAATCAAATTCAAACCCTCTAAGGTATTTTTATATTTCTATTTTGTTTTATTGCTTTTCAATTTTTAATTAGGTTTGTATTTTTTAGAGCAACTGAATAATTTTTTTTATTGGGTACATGATTTTTTTTTATTGTGAAAGCCGAGAGTGATATGGGTTAAAAAGTGTTTAAATTTTTTATTTACTAACTTATTTTTTAATATTCATTCAATTATTTTATTACAGAATTCCCTCATTCAATAAGTCAGTAAGTCACACTTGTTGGGGAGGACAATAGGACGAAGAGAGCAAACTGATAACAATCAGGTTTTATTGCTCTTGAAATTTTATTTCAAATTTTAGGTACTTGATTGTTGATTACTTGATTGTTAGATATTTTATAATTATAATAATGTCTACCAGTAAATATAGTAGTGGATATGAAAAAAGAAAAAAGAAAAAAAAGATTGACGAATTTATTCAATTACAAACAGGAGCTCTTGATAAGTTTTTAAATAATAATAATCAAATAGAAAGTTTTGTGAATAAAGATAATATGATATGGGGCCCCGCTTTAAAAGTTCGCCTAGGGCCCCGTAAAAAAAAAAATTATCAGGGCCGGCCCTGCGTCAAAGTAATTGCTATTCCTCTTCTCTTTTAGATATATTAGGTGATAATAAAAGAAATTATTGGCCGGTTTTATACAAATAAATCATTATAGTTATAGACATAGATGAATAAAGAATACTAACCCCACCAATAGTTACGACGTTCCGTAATATCACACTATATGACGTTGGTATACAACCATGTCTATTCTAGATCTGATTAAGGAGATGACTTTCAATAAAAATCTAGATTAAAGATCATAAAGTAACACTAATTTTTATATTAGAAAAATCACGTTCCGTATCACATAATATCACACTATGGGTGCGTTTGGTTGCGCGATTGCGCAGCGTTTGCGATTGCAGGAAGCTGCGTTTACAATCGTGCAACCAAACAGTTTTGCAATCGCAGTTTTAAATCCCACGATTGCAGACAAATAGTGTCCAAAAGCTGCGATTTCAAAAAACTGAGAAAGTGAGCTTCCTGTAGAATCAGTTTTGCAATCGCAGATTCCTACAGAATCAGTTTTGCAATCGAGCAACCAAACGCACCCATATGACGTTGGTATACAACAATGTCTAAGGGTTCTAGATCTAATTAAGGTGATGACTTTCACAAAAAATCTAGATTAAAGATCATAAAGTAACACTAATTTTTATATTAGAAAAATCACGTCAGCCAACTTTGACAACTTAGTCTTATCCAATACGAAGAACATAGACCATGTAATAACTGAACTACCGTGATAATTGATACAAGAGATAGAATGTATATGTGACAACTAACTTCAGTTGGGTATACTCACATGATTAGAGAAGAAGATGTCTGAAACATCACATTGATGCAGAAATGCTTCCATTGTCTGTCTCATACAATTTATAATAGTCTCTCTTTTTTCCAGGCTCAAGACCTACAAATTCATCATCAATTTGGTTAAAACGGCTGCAACATAACAGAGGAAACCAGGTGAACAAGAACTCTATAGCCGATGTGACCAACAATTACTCATACAACAGTGGTGGATCCCATTAATTTTTGGATCTCATCTCCAATATAGTTATCCCATGTCTTCAAGTATAAGTGATGTAGTGTTTGAAAAGTGATTTTGAAAATAAATTTTAATATAAAAAAGTTTTAGAAAATAGTTGTTCAAATAACATGTATTTTTTTACATATGTCTAAAAAGCTGTTTTTATAATTAAAATGGGCGTTATTACACTAAGATCCATTTCCAGCCCAACTTTTAACCCTATACACGTCGATAGAAAATTTACGATACACATGCTCACGTTAACAAGTCACATGTTTCAAAATAATTTTTTTACATTTTCTATAAATGCATTCATGCAGTTCATTGAATTATATGTTTCATTTTTTTATAAAAGCATGTACCTCATTAGATGAGATATATTATTTTTAAAAAATTTAAAACACATGTAAATTAAAAATGAGACTGAAATGAAGCTGGACTTAACACTATCTAATTAAAATATGTTTTATGGCATTTCTTTAAAAGTTAAATAAACCACTGTGATAGTTTGAAAACAAATTTGAATTAAATATAATTTGAAAAAACTTTACTCGTAATCTTTGCCAACTCCAATGCTGTGATCATCTTCAAAAGAGACAAACGAAGAAAATCCAGAAGAAACGAGAAACATAGATAGATAGAGATATACAGAGGGGTTACCAGTGACCGAAAGTTGGGGAGGAGATCTAACAAGTGCAATCTGTTCAGTGAAATTCACAGGGACTGGATCAAAAGGACATCACACCTAAATGGGGTGTGTTAGTCGCGCCACCATATATGGGTCTCTTTCTCCCTCACTCCATTGTCGTCGACATGATGACGCCATTTAGTCACACCAACGGTTACCTCTTACTATCTGTCTCAATCGCAGCAGTGGATTTTGGAATCGATGTCTCATGATCTGTTTTGACATGACAACATTAATGAATTCGAGTGAGCCCACTCAACAAAATGACCTCATTTGGGCTGCTTAGGCCTGCGTATATGAATTCAAGTGGACCCGCTTGACAAAATGACCCCATTCCAACCCCAAACCCCAAATGCAGTTCTCACGACTTCTTTTATTTATTTATTTATTTATTATTCTTTTTTATTAAGTGCATATTGTTATATGAAATGAAGTATATAATGAGATATATTTTTTTAAATTAAAAAAATGATAAAAAAAATTTGCGTCATATATTATGATAACGCATTATATACTATATTATCATAGCGTATGAAGTTGCAAAAAGGATGACAAAAAAGACTAAGTGTATCAACGCTCTTATGAACCCATTCTTCTCGGTGTATGTTATATAAGCTATTTTTTTTAAAGAAAAGTAGATGTTACCATAATTTTATTAAAGATTTCAAAGTACAACTCTAAAGATGATGGAAGAAAAAAATGTAAATACAAAGATAAAGGGAGGGGGGATGCTATCATCTAAGTCCACATTTGAATGCATAGATACATCCTAGCAGAGAACACTATACATATATAATGAAGGAAAAACAAACCAAATCCCTTTGGTCCATATCTAAAACACTTCAACTCTATTAACAAAAAAGACATGTCAACTCTCTTAATAAAAAAGGTCATGCCCTCTAGTCATCCATGCTGATAATGCAACGTAGGCCTTCACCCTTCACCATCAGGTCAAATGCCTTGTTGATCTCAGAAAACTTGATCCTGTGTGTCAGGAACTTATCCAACTCCAACTCCTACACAGAAGAACTCAATCATAAACCAAAATCAAAACATGAATATACCATCACGACCACCGAAAGATCAAATACCTTGTTCATGTACATCTCGACCACGTTTGGGAGGTCCGTGCGGGGCTTGTAGTTCCCAAAGAAGGTCCCCTTGAGAGTCCTCTCATTCAGAAAGTTAATCGGCTTTGTCATGAAGACAGCATCTTTGTGTGGCACTCCCACCAGGACTGCCACCCCCCATCCCTGAAAGAAACCTTGATTTATAATGATGAACGACCCATCA
>CM060875.1:29659817-29734817 GCA_030737845.1 Acorus calamus
TAGATTTACATTAAATTATTTTTTTAAAATCTATTTTTAAAATATTTAAAACTTGGGTTTTTTAAAAACTGTGAAGAGACAGTTTACTACAAAATCAATTTTAAATCCGATTTTTTTTTATGCCTAAAATCAGTTTTGCAATCGTGCAACCAAACACAATCTATATATGTTTTGATGAATTACCCTGAACAAATCAGCTCTTATTATCTCCTCTGCAACCTCTATCTGGCCTTTTGAGTCACTGGTAATCTATTTACTTATTTGATGTCTTATTTGTCTATGGATTTTATTCTTGGGATTCTTTAGAAGGGGATGTTCAGATTGGATAGGAATATAGGATGTCAGTCGTCATAGATCGTGAGTGAGGCGTTTTGTGGGATTTATATTTAATCTAATAAATTTGTTTTTAAATGTCCCAATTTTAAAAAAAGTGATAATAATTTTTAGTTATAAAAACAATTTTTTAAAAATCTAATAAATACCTTAATAGGGCATCAAGGCATGGGTAGTTGTTGGTCATATACAATGTTGCAGTAAATTTAACTGAATTGCTGGTGGATTTGTAGGTCTTGAGCCTGGAAGAAGAGAGATTACTATAACGTGTATGAGACTGGAAATAGAAGCACTTCTGCATCTGTATGATGTATCATCGTCTTTTCGGGTCATGTAAGTAAATCCAACTGTGAAGTTAGTTGTCAAATTTACAGTATTATTTCTTGTGAAACAAGGTCCAAGCCCACGGGTCCGTCTGGCCAGCGGACTCGGGCGACGGCCAAATAAACAATCCCAGGCCTAGTCCACTGGCTCGAGCCTGAACGAGCCTACCTGGCGGGGCCCGAGCTTTGTGCCCACGGGCAGGATTGTGGGCTTAGATTTTGAACATGTTGTTTTTCTTATTTTTTAATTTTAAACTGTCAATTTGTATATAAATGCTAAAATAATACAAAACTAAAAGTATAATGTTGAAAAAAAACATTTACATCTATTTGGATTTTCAAAAATAAAATGCAAAATGAATTAATTACTTGAAAATTTGAATTATTATATTTACCTAACTAGGTTGACACCTATAATATGCAAAATTCAACCACAATTAAAATTAAAATTACATAAACTTATATATGACTCATTCATTATATTGTCTCTAACGGGCCTACAGGCTAGTCTGAACGAACCTATTTTGGGTTGGCACCATGGCCCGACCAATCCTGAAAATGGACCGGTGGATCGGGCTTTCGTGCCTCGGGCCAGATGGGGATCCTTGGTATCGTATGCTGTACCCCCTATTTCCCTGAAAGTCCACATTTAAAGTCGTCACCCGAAAGAAAAACGTACACATTCTATGAAAGTCTATGAGAATTCCGTATAAGTCTGTAAAAGCCTATAAAAGTTCGTCACTTAAATAATGTTCATAAAAATCCATCCTGTATTACTCCCCCCCCCCCCCCCCCCTAATCATATTTCCGTACATAAGACCATATGATTTTCCTGATTAAATGGTACAGAAATAAAGCTAAAATTTGTACTGGTTAAATAGTACACACATAAAAATGGTGAAGAAACTTTTGGGTGAAGAGACATTCTAACGGTTGTGATTTGCGAATAATCAAATCAGGACGAGTTGATTTTGTTTCATCAACACCCACCATTGTATTTGTGTTGTCAGTGTGCCAATGCTGGACACGAAAACAGTCACTCCACCTCTCTCTAAAAACCAGTGATGTAATATCATGTCTGGTACTGCAGGCCTTGTTATTTCTTGCAGAGGTAGGGACTATCTGTGATGGGGGTTCTGTTTGTTATTCAGGTTTGTTTTTGTTGGTGATGGTGGTGGCAGCTACGGTGGCATGGGAGGCAGGGAAGCGGTTGGTGAGAGCGGGTGGAGGTGGCGCCACCACAGATCATGGAGGTCAGGATTTAACGTTAAGTACTCCTCGCTCTGCCACACCGACCTCTGCTTCTGGGAGAGCAAGGTATATGTTCTTTTTTTTTCTTTGTTGTTGTATCTGTTGCTTTGTTGGTGAATTGGATTTGTTTGGGTGGTTGCAGGGTCAGACCCCACTGTTCCCTCGGATCCTTGGCCATGAAGCGGCTGGGTAATTCTTCACTGACTCATTTTTTTAATGGGTCCCCCCTTATGTGGGTCTTTGATTTTGATGTGTTTGATGAGTTTGCGATGCTTTTTGTATGATTTGGAAATGTTTAATTTTGATGGGTTTTTTTTTTTTTTTGTAAGTAGGTTTCTTTTTAATCAATTTTTGACCTTATATGCACCTATTGCACATATTTTATTTGGGGGTTTTAAAGGGATATGGGTAGACAGAAAGGGCTGGAGATTTTTTTTTTGTCATTACTACTATTTTATAATTTGTGATTTCATTAGAAGATCTCTTATGGGTTCTTGAGTATGTTGTGGGTCAGACTGAAAACAATAATATTGTGTTGGGTTTTTTTTATTAATCTATTGTAGACATTTATTCTCTAAACTGTTTGTGGTTCATTTCATTTGGGAATTTATGATCTCATTTGCTGATTTGGATCAGATTCCCATGAAATTACTTCTATCCAATCTTCAGCTTCTAAGTTGCTTGTGTATGTTATGCATCATTTGATTGTGTGTACATGTCAATTTTCTTTGACCCACATTTCAACTGATTAGTGGTTGTTTGAAATAGCTATGCTATTTCTAGAATTCTTATATGCTTGTATTTGTAGAACCATATCCATAATGAATAGATACTGCAGCTTTTGGATGTAAGACCACTACATTGCAATCACATGGCCTTGAAAACTATGGGGACTTCTTTGATTTTTTCAGAGATTTCCCATAAATTATTGTTACTTGTCAGCCCTCCCCCTCTCATTGTGTCGTCCAAACTAAACAGGATTGTGGAGAGTGTCGGTGAAGGCGTGACTGAACTCAAGCCGGGAGACCACGTGCTCCCCGTTATCACGGGGGAGTGCAAGGAGTGCCGTACTGCAAGTCCGAAGAGAGCAACATGTGTGATCTTCTAAGGATCAACATGGACGGAGGTGGAAGTGTTCTTAGAGTGCGTTTGGAAACACAGTTTGAAAAATAATTTTTAACTTTATATATAGTTTTTTATGATGTAATCATAAGAGCAGTTTTTTTATTAATAAAAAAATCACATTTGTTGTTGATAACATTAGCTATTTTTGTTGAAATAAACATAATACTTTAGGCATTTTTTTATTGTATTTATGAGATGAACTTTTCAATAATTAAGTGACCTTATTTAGTAACTTGTTTGGGACTTTTAACTTTTAAAAAAGCTAAAAACAATCTAAAATGGATTGTCAAACTAGGCCTTAGATATGGATCAAAGGGATTTAGTTTGTTTTTCCTGCACTGTGTATAGCTAGTGTTCTCAGCTGGAATGTATTTCTACATTTAAATGTGGACTTTAAATGGGAAGAGGAAAATTTTCTACAATATGGTTGGATTATTTTGTTGAATGTTTAGTTCACGTACACATTGAAATTTCCAACAATACTTTGGGTCTGTTTGGTAGCACGTTTGGGGGCGATTCCGCTTTTTAAAAAGCGGATTCCGCCCAAACGCACAACCAAACGGGTCTGATTCCGGCGGAATCAAAAGCTGGATTCCTTTTAATTTCTCTCTCGAAATCCGTGTTTTTAAAATCTCAAAAAGAACGCTTTTTGGTCGGAATCGATTTTTTGAATTAAAAAGCAATTTTTTCTACCAAACATTAAATTCCTTCTAAATATTGATTCCTGAATTAAAAAAAAAGCATCCCCAAAAAATCAAAGGTCTAAAATCATCTTAAAAAACAGCTTTATTCTAAAATCTACTTTTCAATATGTGTTTCCAAACGGACCCTTCGTCCTTGAAGGAGAGAATATTTAGCATTTTGAAGCAAAAAAGATAAGGCTTCTGTAGGAACGATGGGATACAAACTTCACAAATTTAAGCGGCCCGGCTCATTCTGTTTCTCTCGCATGCACATATATATACTTTTTAACTCCCAGTTTGGGTAGCTACATATATGCTATTACATAATGAATAATTATTTTAGAATGTATAAGTAATAGATGATTTTCTTTTAGTTGTGTTTTTAATTTTTCTTATTAAAAAACTTAAAGAATAAATTTTTTATTATTTGATTGGTTATAAATAAGTTGTGAATAAAAAATTAATCATGTGCGTATAATGCATCATAAAGATGAATGATTTGACATGTAGACTCTCTTATACCAGTGGATAAAATAAATATTATAACGCAATTCAAAGTGTTTAAAATACTAATATATATCAGATTATTTTCCTGTATTCCGAATGGGAAATTATATTTTTTGTTAGGGTTTTACATAGTTCCACCAGACAAAAAAACTCAACATAAACGGCCAAAGGTGAGAGTGTTGAGTGGTTGGGAAGACATTTAAAGAGTTGTAATTAGCGGTTATTATGAAGGGTAAAAAAGATATTATAGATGAGACAAAACTGATTTAAAGAACTGGCTTTTTGAAAAAGCAAACCCTTTGTGCTTTGAAAATATGGGATTTGGAGACAAAAAATTACATTAATTCATTGCATGATTCTCAATTAAGTAGAAGTATTTGACATCCTGTTTGTAGCTTTTTGACCAGCTAAAAATCAAAAGCCACGCAGAATGTGTCGCCAAACGGGGTGGTTGGGTGTAACAGCACTCCAAATGAACCGAAACAAGATCCAAACTATCTGCTCGATATATCTATTGAGATCCACATGCCCGTGCTTGTAGCTATTTAATCCAGCCCAATCGGCTTCACGGAGTGACCAATTTGACGTGCAAGGGTGCAAGTTTGGATTTCCTTTGATGATGGTCACTAGGGTGACCAATTAGTAAGGCTTTTCAAAGGAATTATATTAATTTAAATTCGTTTTCAAAGAATGACAATGGTCTGACTTTTAATGAAAAGCCATAAAATATATGTTAATTATAAAATTAGCTTTTTAGAAGTCTATTAAAAATACAATTTATTTTAACATTTATTTTCAAGTAAAAATTTATTTTAACGTCTATTAAAAGTTTTTAAAGTAAAAATTTATTTTCAAATGTTACATCTGTCGTACTTCTGGACATTGATAATTGGAGATGAAATTCAAAATTAATGGGATTGAACACTAACAGTATGGGTAATCGTTGATATGGTTTTCTCTTATATTTTGTTGCTGTTTTAACCAAATTGTCGATTTGGTAGGTCTTGAGCATGGGAAAATGAGAGAGTATTATAATGCAAATGAGACAAATAATGGAAGCATTCTGCATCAATGTGATGTTTCGACATTTTCTTTTTTGATCATGTGAGTAGACCGAACTAAAGTTATTACCGCAAAAACTTAGGCTTTAATCATTTCTTGATCAAAATAAGTTTGGGCTTCACTAACTAGATTAGATCGTGCTCCTTTAAATGAAAGAGATGAACATAACATTATAGATATTGATGAGTCAATTAAAGATAATGATTAATATTTCATTATTTTGAAAAGTAGTTATTATGATTGTAGTTACTTTGACTATCTTTAAGAAGTGTGACAATTTTCTTTTCATTTTAAAAGTGGCCCACACATCACACGATGGAAAAACAATAGATCATTTTACATTTTTTTTCTATTTAAGTATGAATTTATGTAACTGAGGATAAACATGAATAAATAATTAAATGACCATATGAATGACAGAGTATTCAAAATCCTATATCTCATATCAACACCCTATATCACAAGCGACAATACACTAGGTTTATTTGGGTTTCGATTTTAAAAAGATAGGCATTCATAGTTCATACACTTTTATTATATTTTATAGTCCTGTTTGTAATTATCACATCATAATATAATGTAAGAAATAGCATTATATATATATATATATAGACTCGTGATATCCTGCGGTCGTGCAGCCGTCGATCACGGATCCATCGCATCGGACGGTCGGGTGCGAATCACGTTGACCGTTAGATACGATGGACCCACGATAGGACGGCTCGTGATCGCGACCGCACGACCGCATATTATCGCTTTACTATATCTAAACACTCTATAAAATGTGACGATGCCGACAAATTCGGCCAATTTTTGTCCGTTTATGGGCAGGGTATTTTTATATCAGCCCCCAGGTTTTATCTGTTTTACAAACACACCCCTATCTGTGTTACAAACATGTCCCTGATATTTATACTCAGCTCCTTGACAAAAATCGGCCATTTTGTCTTTTCTGATCTATTTGCAGATCCACCCCCAGACTCTAACAGTTTTACAAAAAGATCCCTATATATTTATACCCATAAGTCCCTGACAAAAATCGGCTAATTATGTCCTATTATGTGACATTTGTATATTGCCCCCTGTGTTTCTGATCTAGATTTTTAAATTAATAACTATGTCATTCATCTCAAAATATAATTTTTCAAACTTCAAATTTCATGAAATTTCATAAAAATTATAAAATGAATAGAACTAATTTCAACCCATAAAGTTATTGATGTAAGTATTTCTTTTGAATTTAACATTTATTATGTCTTTTGTTTCTAAATTGATTTTAGATCTATAAATAAATATATTTTTTTTACAGTATTTTTATTATTGATTAGACTGTTTATTAGATTTTTTTTTTAGTGGAGTAGAGTGTTGGAAGTTTGGAATTTGGTTTGATGATATGTCTCTTCTCTTTGTAGATACCCAAGTTTTATATCTGTCAAGTTTGGTTCTTTGATCTCTTTTTTATCTCAGATTGTTGTTATTGACTGTATTTTTTTTAAGATGAAGTATGTGACTTTGGTTAGATTGATTTGATGATGGAAAAATCAAACTTTTGAATTTGAATTTTTTTTTATTGATTTGTGATGAAATTGCAATATCGTTTAGTTTCATTTATTTTTTTACGATGACTTTTTAAACACGCGCATTTGTGCGTGTATTTAACTAGTATATATATATATATATACAATTCATTAATCTAATTAATATTTATAAAAATAAAATTTTTGCCGGCTATACAAACCGGATTGGACTTATCAATTACTTATCATTTTCATTGAAAAATCCAAGCGTCCCCAAATTTGAAACGGCTCCTCTTTTGAAGCCCGTCACACCACCACGTCCAAAGCGGGGATGGCTCCAGCCCACGATTGACCCACTTTAATACCGTTGGTATTGTGTACCCCCTGCTTATGTGAAAAATGTTGACACATTCAGTACATTTTATAATTAATTATATTATAATAATATAATATATATTGTGTATTTATGTTATCATAGTGTACAAGGTTCTATTGTAGTCCATAAAATAAAAAAATTTGTTATTTTTTCAACAAAAAAAATATTAATGATATTTCAATATATATTTTATTTTATATATAACAATATTTATTTTAAAAAATAGTTATAATTTTTTTTTAAAAATCAATGTACTTTGCTATTAAGGCTACAAAGATGCTAGACATATTTAATTTTTTATTATTATTGTCAAACACCCCTTTTACCTTTTACAGTTAATTATCTATGAAAACAATATATTCCGAGTGCTGATATTTTTGCAGACATTTGAGAGTGCGTATTTCTTTTTTTTTTGACAAACAAAATACGCATTTAGTTAATTTTAGCTTGTATTTTTTTTTTGATAAATGTATATTTTATTAACTATGTATAAAATCTCAACACTTTAGTTTTATTTTTTGGTAAGTACTTATTGGGTTTTGCTGTTGGAATCATTCATGCCCAACTTTCTTATTATTATTATTAAAGGTTGGAGTCAAAATGGACTCAGCAGTTGCTGGATCCAGTTATTAGAAGGAAAATTAGCCTGCTCATATATAGTGTACATAACTGTGTAAATTTTGTACAAAGCTTGGTAATGACGACTACGTCTTTGTTGTATCTAATTTTGTCGAAATATAAAAGCCGCCACCTTACCAAAAAAAAAAAAAAAAACTTTCTTATTATTAAAAATCCAACACCAACTTCTGGAAAAGAGTGGAGCCATCATATAAGTCCAAATTGATAATCCAATCCATTTATTAGATATCCGACTGCGTGTGTTGAGAGAAGAAACATTCAACAGTAGTGATGAGGAATAAATCAGATCAATTTATTTAATCAAAACCCACCTTTTGTTTTTGTGCTGTCAGTGTGCCAATGGTGGCCACTTTCAGTCTAGTATGGAACATGATAACATCAGAATGCATGTAATACCAGCTCTGGAAAAACCGGATACCAATACAACGGCCCAGCTGTCCATCCCATCGTGCTCTCTCGAAACCAAAAATAGTCACTCCCCCTCTCTATATATTCATCCATTGCGCACAAATTCTCATTTATATGAAACACCATTTACTTAATATCATGTCTAGCACTGCAGGCCTTGTTATTCCTTGCAGAGGTAGACAATCTGTGATGTGGGTTTTGTTATTAAGTTTTGATTTGTTGGGTTTTTTTTATAACATAAATGGTGGTTGTGGCAGCTGCGGTGGCATGGGAGGCAGGGAAACCGTTGGTGATAGAGCAGGTGGAGGTGGCACCGCCACAGGCCATGGAGGTCAGGATTAAAGTCAAGTACACCTCGCTCTGCCACACCGACCTCTACTTCTGGGAGAGCAAGGTATATATTCGTCTCTTCTTTTTCTTTTTTATTTCTTTAGTTCTTGTTGTATTTGTTTCTTTGTTGAATTGGATTTGTTTGGGTGGGTTGTAGGGTCAGACCCCATTGTTCCCTCGGATCTTCGGCCATGAAGCGGCTGGGTAATTCTTTACTTGCTCTTTTTTTTTGTTGGTCCCCTTATGTGGGTCTTTAATTGTTGTTGGTCCCCTAATGTGGGTAATTCTTTACTTTACTTCCCTCTGATCTTCGACCATGAAGCGGTTTGCGATGGTGTTGTTTGATTTGGAACTGTGGGTTTTCACTAAATGTCTGATTTTTGTTTCTTTTTAATCAATTTTTGATCTTATATGGACATATTTTATTTGGGGGTTCTTGGGGGATATGGGTAGACAGAAAGTGCTGGAGGTTTTTTTTTATCATTAATATTATTTTATAATTTGTGATTTCTTGAGAAGATCTCTTGTGGATTCTTGAGTTTGTTGTGGGTCAGACTGAAACAATAATATTTTGTTAGGTTTATTATTAATCTATTGGAGACATTCATTCTCTAAAGTGTTTGTGCTTCATTTCATTTGGGAATTTATGATTTGCTGATTTGGATCAGATCCCCATGAAATTACTTCTGTCCAATCTTCACCTTACAAGCTGTTTGTGTATGTTATGCGTCATTTGATTTGTGTACATGTCAATTTTCTTTGACCCACATTTCTACTGATTAGTGGTGGTTTCAAATAGCTCTGCTATTTCTAGAATTCTCATATGCTTTTTCTTGAAGAACAATTTCCATGAAGAATGGATACTTCAAGTTGTTGCTTTTGAATCTAAAACAACTCTCTTGCAGTCAAATGGTCTTGAAAACTGTGGGGACCTCTATGATCTTTTTCAGAGATTTCCTATAAATCACCATTACTTGTCAGCTCTCCTTCTCACATTGTGTCATCCAAACCTAACAGCATTGTGGAGAGCGTTGGTGAAGGCGTGACTGAACTCAAGCCGGGAGACCACGTGCTCCCCGTTTTCACAGGGGAGTGCAAGGAATGCCGGCACTGCAAGTCTGAAGAGAGCAACATGTGTGACCTTCTGAGGATCAACACGGACAGAGGTGTAATGCTTAATGATGGCAAATCTCGCTTCTCGATCAAAGGACAGCCCATCAACCACTTCCTTGGCACTTCCACCTTCAGTGAGTACACTGTTCTCCATGTTGGCTGTCTCGCCAAGATCAACCCATCAGCCCCTCTTGATAAAGTCTGCATTGTCAGCTGTGGCGTATCAACTGGTAATTATTGCATTCTGTTCAGTTTGTATTATAGTCATCCTTGTTTATATGGGTGAATATAGACGTTCAATGTTTCTATGTAACAGGTCTTGGAGCTACACTGAATGTTGCTAAACCCAAAAGGGGGTCTATAGTTGCTGTCTTTGGACTGGGAGCTGTTGGATTGGCGGTGGGATATTTGCTTTTCAATGTTTCGAATCGAAAAATGAGTGTTATTTCACTTGCTTTAACACAGTGCATTCTTTTTAGGCCTGTGAAGGGGCTAGGATTGCCGGTGCATCGAAGATCATCGGTGTTGACCTAAACCCAAATCGATTTGAGGATGGTAAACTATTATCAAATGGAAGTCAATTCTTGCCAAACCTTGTCTTAGTTGTTCTTGTTTGACATTTTTGTGGCCCTTGGTCTGTTGTTGTTTAGCTAAGAAGTTTGGTGTCACAGACTTTGTGAATCCTAAGGATCACCAAAAACCAGTGCAGGAGGCAAGCATTCTTGAACGATCCTTCACTGTTATATAAAAGCACTCAATAATTATGTTTTGATATCACCACAGGTGCTTGCAGAGATGACTGATGGTGGTGTCGACAGGGCCATAGAATGCACGGGCAACATCAATGCTATGATATCTGCCTTTGAAAGTGTCCATGATGTATGTTCATTATATGTTTTTGATGTTTTAATCTTGATGGGTCGTTCAGCATTGTAAATCAAGGTTTCTTTTTAGGGATGGGGGGTAGCAGTCCTGGTGGGAGTGCCACACAAGGATGCCATCTTCACGACAAAGCCAATTAACTTTCTGAATGAGAGGACTCTCAAGGGGACCTTCTTTGGGAACTACAAGCCCCGCACGGACATCCCGAACGTGGTCGAGATGTACATGAAGAAGGTAGTTGATCATTCGGTGGTGGTGATGGTTTATTCATGTTTTGGTTTTGGTTTATGATTTTCTTCTGTGTAGGAGTTGGAATTGGATAAGTTCTTGACACACAGGGTCAAGTTTTCGGAGATCAACAAGGCATTTGACCTGATGGTGAATGGTGAAGGCCTACGTTGCATTATCAGCATGGATGACTAGAGAGCATGACCTTTTTTTGTTAAGAGAGTTGACATGCCTATTTTGTTAAGAGAGTTGAAGTGTTTTAGATATGAACCAAGGGGATTTGGTTTGTTTTTTAATTTCGTTGTGTGTGTGTAGTGTTCTCTCACCTGGTATGTATTTCTACTTTCAAATGTGGACTTCAAATGGGAAGAGAATAAAATGTATACTATATGGCTGGCTCAAATTAATATGCAATTTTATTGTACTCTGGGTGTTTATAATCTTTGTGACTGCAAACGTAACTCGTGTTGCTGTGAACTAGGGCTGCAACTTGGGTTGGGTCCAACCCGAATTTGATGGGTTGAACCCAATTTTTAAGTGGGTTGGGTTGAAAAAATTGGGTTCGGATTCGGGCTGGAAGATTCGGGTTGGACAGATTTTCGGGTTGGGTTCGGGTTGATATCTCATACAACCCGGACCCAATAAGTGTGAGTGGTTTTGATTAAATATTAGCCATTAGATTGTTTATTTTTAATCTCAACCGTCGATCTTACTTTTACACAAAAGTAAAAAACCTAGCCGCCTCCATCTTTCTCTTCTCTCCTTGTTCCCTCTCTCCCCCTCCTCTTCTTCTTCGTAACCCAGAATCATCTCCCCCTCTTCTTTTTTATTTTCGATTCTTTTGAGGGTTCTCTCTCTATATATATGTATATCTGTTTATGATTCAAGATTTGGTTTTGCTGTTTTGTGTGAGTCGATGAAGGAGGGATCGAAAGAGATTCTTCTTTAGCCGGCGAGAGAAGGGAAGGCCGAAAGGGTCAAAACAAACATGGTTGTTTGATCAGTCTTTATTGAAATTTTTTTATTAGTTGTTGTTCTCGGAGCTGTCTCTTTGTTTGATTAGTCTTTATTTCAGGTAACATTGGGTCACTCACCATACCCCTCTTTGTTTTTTTTCTTTTTTATTAACTCCAAACAAACCCAGCCACCACCCCATTATCTTTTTTTATTCTTCTTCACAGCAGGTCTCCCTCTCCCTCCCACCACCCTTTTTTTTATTTTTTGTTTATCTGTCAAACACCCAATTCGGGTTGCTCGGGTTAGTTCAGGTTTTGAGTGTGTATCATGGGTTGGGTTCAGGTTGAGATCATCGGATTGAAAATCGGGTTAAGGTTGGATTCGGGTTAAATATTTCTACCTTGGGTTGGGTTCGAGTTGAAGCCAACCGAAACCCAACCCGTCCGAGTTGCAGTCCTACTATGAACCAAGATAACATATTCTTAGCATTATTGAGTAGACAATCGACAGAACAACAATGCCTATTCTTACTATGGTCTTGGAATGAATCAGGAAATGAATGCCATGTGGAGTTTTAAAAAGTCGTGAGATGTGTTTTTTTTTTCTTTTTCTTTTTTTGGGTATGAATGAGATGATTATTGGTTAGAGTGAGAAGCATCCAAGACTGGTTAACACTACAAAACATGAATAATTTGTAGCCGGTTTGAGAATAAGCCCAGAATAAGTTGAAATTAATCAGAATAACCTCGTTATAGATATTTGAATGATAACAATAAATAAGAATCTATATGTTAGAATTAATTGGTATGAAACGGTATATGGATTTTACTTAATCATCATAATTAAGTTATTCTATGTTATTTATATCAAAAGAATATATAGACTCTCTATCAAATCAATTATCATCACATTTTATAAATTAATTGTTGAATCAACTATTATCATTTTGTTTCATAATTATAAATTATTATTCAAATCTTATTCACGTCATATCTAAACAACAAAAATTTGTTATTATGTTTTTTAATAAAAATAATTCAAAATATAATCAAATACAATTTTTTTTAATTTATACTAAAATATCCATGAACCTCGTAATAATTTAATTATTGAATCAAACATAGGCGTCGGGCACAAGTTTGATCCATGTTCATATGTTGGTTGATGTCTTGCATCGTGGTGATTTGACACAGAGAAAGAGTTGCACACTATTAGATATAAATCTTTTTGAAACATGTAGTATAATATCTGTAATTTTATGTTACACGGGGATATTATAATAATGTATTTGTGCTCTATATTTAAGTTTTGTGAGTGTTTTATGTACTGTTAAAAATGATCTCTGGCCGACTACTAGGACAGAAGAAAAGTCTATTCTGCAACCCCACTAAGACATTTAGCTTTACAACTTTTAAGGGTGTAATGATGATGATTTGATGATGTAATAATGATGGTTGCTTTATAAAACAGAGATTTCGAGGTGCAGTTTAGAGATAAAATCTAGTAATGATAATGTATTTAAGTTGACCTATTTAATAACAACTTTTAGCTTTTAGCTTTTAAATAATATTGTATTTGACTTGATGTAACTGCAAAAGCTAAAAGCTGCTTTTAAAATATATTGTCAAAAATACACTTAAAACCACATAAATATCTTTCTGTGGATTTTTTCACTAGGTATTTTTTCCGACGCCATCCGAAGTCCATAATTTTTGGACAGCTGTTACACATGATTGAGATTTTTCTGATTAAGGAAAAAAAGAGTAAGGAAACCCGACACTTCAAGATTAATTGGCAATATAAATTTATCAGACATTTGGACATAAATTATTTCATGATGCATATCATTAAGATTTGTGCCTTCTAAAATTATGAGTATCAAGCAGTTATTAATTGACAAATTGACGCTCTGTTTTGGTGAGGAAAATTTCAATTGGATACCGATTCACTCAGTCTGTTTTACAGTTTAATTTATAGTTCACACACTATAATAATACAGTATACATTGTTATATCATCATCATAGTATATAAGTTTTTATCATAGCATATGACGTAAAAAAATGAAATTTTTTTAATGTAAAAAAAGCACTAATGTATCTCAGTATATATTTAATTTCATATAACTACATATATTTCAATGAAAGAATATTTTTTAAATAAAAAATTGATGTGGACTGCATTTGAAAGTTGAAACTGCATAAAAGGCTAGACGTATCATTTTCAATTCTAATTAGATTGTTATGTTTTTATGTCATCGTAGTCGCGGAAGACTCCATTGTTAAGAGGGGTTGACACATTTGATCATTTTGTTGCCTTAACCCAACATATAATATTTTAATAAGATATTATACGAGTGTATGCTCAATTAAAAAAGAAAAAACATATGAATATATATTTTATATTTCTATATTATGTTATGTGACTTTTCAATAGCACAACCCGTAATTTTCTTTGGTCTGGGCTGGATGTGTTTGTTTGTTTTTTAAGAACATTAAACCTTTTATATCTGTGAATAACAGTTACAAGATGTCTGAATTGGCTAAAGAGAGTGTCAAACATAACCTCAATATAAGCATAGATACATATACGGGGCGAGAGAAAAGAAAACAAGAAAACAAAGATACAGTGAGACTATTCTAAAAAAAGTCAGGAACTCTTCCACATGAGTTGTGTGGGCCGACCATCTTCACTGCTAAGATGGCTACCCCAGTCCGAAATAAAATGCATTGCAAGGTCCAAAGGTTTTCAAAATAAAAACCTTTGGTGTTGTTTGTTGGTGGGGGGAAATGATACATTCTCTACAGTCCTAATAGTATTGATTTTTTAAGTATATATATACTTGGAATACATAATATTATTATAATATGTATAGCTATACCAATGCATATTTTTTAAAATAATTTTATTATTTTTAAAAATAAAAATAGAGTATATATTGTCTAAGTTAATATATTTAAAAGGAAAATGTTATATGCAATTACTTTAACTAACCAGAATTCAAACAACATGTGTTTTTATTTTTTTTTAAATAATATAATCATTAATTGAAATATATGTTTTAATAAAAAATATATATCGTTCAATTTTGAATTGAATGAACTTATTTTTAATAAATGTAATAAAATATTTAATGGGGTATATACATCATTTAACAAAATATATATTTTACTAAATTTCTAATTAATATATAGAACTATACTCTGGACCATGCTTTAAGTGTAACAGCAACTTATTTGAATGAATTGATTGTCACTGAACTGCAACATAAAACGAATGTATCAATGTAGTATGTAGGGTCTACTCTTTGGGGATAAAGATGAACAGGCATGGACTTTGGAGCCACCATGACAAATATCAAGAGAATCCAGATCACACGTTCTGAACCGTCAGATTAGTCCTAGCCACGTGGGTGCTTATCCTTGCATCCAAACAGTCCAGCCAAATGAACTCGACCTGTCTGAATCTGATGATAATGATCCAACCCGAACTTTCAATATATAAAATAAAAAGTCCAAACCAAATTGGAAACAGTGGGACCATGAAATTGACAAGATCGATTTGAAAACAAGTAGATACATTTTTACCGTTTGATAAAAAGTTACAAAAACTATGTTTTTGAATAAAATGATTCAAATAAATTAAGTTTTTAATTTATTTTTTGTGTTCTAAATATATGTTTTTTAATTAAAAATTATAACTTTTTAATTAAATATTCTTATGTAAAGATAGCGTTGTTAAATACAACCTAAATTCTTCTACATGATGTGCATCACATGGTAGGAATTTCATTTTTTCTTATATTTTTGGTGGCTATTAGGATTTAAATTTTCGATTCACAAAAGCTCTAACGCATGGAGCCATCCACGAAGATGATCTAATAATAAAATATATTTTTAATAAAAATAACTAAAAATACAATAAAATGATAAATGATCTGTCATTATATATGTCAAAAATACAATAAAATGATAACTTATGCGGTTATTCAACGTGAATTTTGGTAAACGTGATAACTCGGTAAACCATTGATGCGACACGTGAAAGAATAAATATATTATATGTATGATATCTAACATTAAATTAGATTATCCATTAAGTTAGTTGTGGGGTATCTTCTTGTACGATCTTCCTCAATTCCTAATATCCAGAAGACTAACATGGTTTATATCACAAATTTCATTTAATGCAAAGATCATCAGTGTTTTTGACCGACCTCCCAGGCTCTCTGTCCCAGGTTCAATGTTTCCAATTATTTCCTTGATGACCTGGCATTATTTCAAGGGGCCATCTCTCCCATGGTTTTGGCGTCCGCATTTATTAAACTCTCACCACTCTCTGCACTTCCTATAAATCCACAATCACTGCTTCATCTCTCCCTCAAACACACACACACACACTAAAATCAAATAATGGCGTCCGTTTCTCCACAGTGCTTCGCCCACCCCCCTCACACGACCCACCGATCTCCATCCAGAAGCGCCACCTCCATTTCCCCTCTTCACGTCGTCACCAAAACCCTAATTTCATCCTCAGAGGAGATCAAGAGGACGAGGAGCCTCCGATCGTACGCTTCGGTCGACAACCGCGTCGAGCTCGACGACAATCCAGAGGGGATCATCTCCGGAGAATGGCCCGACAACTTCTCCCTCCTCAGCTACGAAGATCTGAGAGCCTACTTGGAACCTCAGATCTTCACTGAGCAGGTCCTCTTTTCATGTCATTATCTCTTGTTTTTCTTTTTCTGATCTGTTGTCGTTGTGTATCTGTGTTTGAATTTCATGAGATCTGGTGCAGATTCAACCGACGACGGTGTTGGGGGAGGTGATGTCTACTCCGGTGCAGACGGCGACCGTCGATCAGACGTTGGAGGAGATCGTTCACTTCTTTGAGGTCGTGTCGGGTCTCCCCGTTGTCGACAATGAACTCAGATGCATCGGAATCGTCACCAAGACAGACGTATCCAGAGCTTCTAATGGGGTTAGTTTCTCGCTCGCTTCATCGTTTAATTTTTTGATTCAGTTGTTTGAGCTGTATATGATGTGTTCGGTGGCTAATAAGTCTAAGGTTGGCTTCTTCCATGCATGTTGATCAAGTTATTTAATTACATGTTGGTTTGATCTGACCTGTTTTGGGATCCATTTCATAATCTGTGCAATTGGATCTATAGAATTAACCACGATAAGAGTAGACATATATGATCATGTGCAGATCAAGTTAGGATTTATGTTTCCATTACAAGTTAATGAATCATGGAGAAAAAGGAGGAATAAATCTTGCATTGGTCCTTTTTTTAATCTAATTTTGGTTGTTTGAGTATGAGTTTCTGTTTTTCAAATCGATGAAGTCAGAGGTTGAGGAGTTAAAAGAGAATGATAGTAGAAGAGAGTTATGAAATGATTGCTCTGCTTCAACTAATGGATTTTCCTATGGTCTACAAATAGTGTAATGGATTTATTTACCAATTTTTAATCTCATAAGAGCCTGTAATACATGAATATAATCTTTCTATATGGACATAAATTTCGTGGCATACTGTTATCACCTACTTTTCATGGACCTATCAGTTGGTTCAAACAATTTTTTTAGATTTTGCACTGAAAGCAAGTCAAAGGGAAATTTTTGTTTTGCCTTCGAGTTGTGATCATCGAGTCAATTAGGATATGGACTGCATCAGGCATTGTATAATATCAAACAAGGGTAAAATTGGAGTGCTTAGCTTTCATCTTGAAGAATCTTTAAACATTTTTTTTTCTATTTGCATCACTTTCTCAACACGATGATTTTCTCCATCATAACTTGATCCGGTACTGTATATCCAGACCTCCAATTGCACTTTATCTTCAAGTTAATCATACATACCTTTGAGTGTGAACAGAAATATCACTGATGATGTTTTCTTCCAATTGAACACACCACAGTTGTCCAGAATAATTATATCACTGTCATGATTTAGATTTGGATAACATATTGATCAGAGGAGTCAGCGAGACTAGGTGATTACCCTTGTCAGAATGATACTAAAAATCACTATAGTATCAGCTATTGAATGTGATGAAGTCAAAACAGTGTTTGTCTTAGTAGTAGTGACATTCTTGGTGGTTAAAGCATAAGAAAAAAATCTAGAGCACCAGGAGTTTAAAGGAATGTGAGAAAGAGCAGATTATTGGCAGGACTGGTGCTAGAGAATTTTTAGAATCTCTCTCTGTAAGATAAAAATATGATAAAATCTCAAATGCTGTGTTCAACAATGGCACACATGCTTCCATCTCTACAAGATTGTAGCAGCGAGTTGGTGCCATGTTTTGGCATTCCATAACCATGTCCATGTAATCGTCATAGAAAAATAGTGCGACTTAAGTAGCAAGTTCAAATTTTTTTAAATGAAAACACTTAAATTCCACTCTAATTTATTAACAACATTATTTGATGAAATGAAGATGTGCCTTGAAAGCTGTATAATTGCATATAGTAGTTAAGTGAAAAGCCTAAAGTTCTTTGAACATCACTAACAGTGAATTTTCCTGGGACTGGGCTTTTGGTGAAAGAAACAAATAGATAATTGTGTGGTTAAAATGAGGGTAGTAAGATGTATTAGTTTTTTGAGGAGAAATAGACTTGATCTATCTTTGTAAAAATGTGGGGTACTGGAACCTTCAATTCAACATGGTGTGATGCTATATGCCTGCCCCAGGTACTCGCCTGGTTGTCTCAATGCTCTTTTGCTAATATTACCCAACACTCGCTGGTGTTTTGGTTTCACATGGGGATTACAATGCTCTCATCAATTCTTCATATTCTCAACTGTCACATCAAGTCCGGCATTTTAGGCGGAGTTAAATTTTATTATACAACTTGAATAGAGATAAATTTGATGGAAATTTATTGTAGAGTAGTTGTGAATATGCGTTGCCCGTCCTAGTTATAAAGAAAATTGTAAAATCATCAATTTCAGCAGGATTTGAAGTTAACATGTTTTATGATCTTTGGGTGGGAAACATACCTTCAATTGTCAAGTAAATTTCGAATATGGGCCCTTGATGGGCTAAAAGTTGTTGCTGAAGTGGTCACTTTATCATTCCCCCATGATCTTGGAAATGCCTAACATCTTTCCACCCCAGTTGAGGCAGGTTTACATGACCCATCATCATCATAAGAAACTATATTTTTTTTTGCAATGATGGATCATGTCATTAGCTTCTCCCCTTTCTTGCCTAGAAGTGGTATTCTGAGCTACAAAAATATTTGCTAGATTGTCATAGAGCATGGATCAAAACCTTACTGCTAATTTCTAATTGAGAAATTCCTTTTGCAGTTGAAGTCCATGGTGGGAGAAGTTATGTCATCCCCAGCGATCACTTTATCCCCGAACAAGACGGTCATGGGTAATTCATGTCTTCTATGTCTCATGTGCCGAACTTTCTATTATATTCATGTAAAAAAAATGGTCATTTGATGTTCATATTATTGCAGATGCTGCTGCTCTGATGCTCAAGGAAAAGATCAACAGGATACCGATACTCAGCCAGGAAGGTGGTGTCATAGGTGAGTTTCGTGTCATCAAATTTTGTTTTTATGGGATTGTGATCTATCAGTAGCAGATGCTCATCCAGATTGCTTTAACAGGCATAGTTACTGGCACTGATATCTTCAACGCTCTGGAGGGTCCACATGTATGATCCATCGTCCGTCACCCACCGCCGCCAGCCCTGTCACTGTACATATGTAAATGTGTTTTGTCATAAAGTATGTACGATTTCTATGTTGTAGATCTTGCTTAGCGCGTTGTATAAAATGGAGATTGTGTTACTGATGTGTCCTTGGCCCCGTTTGAAAATATGACTAGGAATAAGTGGGAATTAGTTGTAGTCTCAAAATGGGTGTCTGGAAGGTTGTGTATGCTAAAATTAACTGGCGCATAAACTGATATATGAATTTTAGTCAATAATTGAAATTAAGTTATTTTAGTTTATTCAATCTAAAAGAATATGTGAGTCGTTAAATTAGTTATCATCATTTCTTATAAATCGATTGTCATAATTTTTTTATCTTTTATAAATTTTTATCCATATTTTATCCACATTTTATCTAAATAATAAAAATTTTTTTATTATTACATTCTTCAACTAGAATAATTCAGAACACATTATAACAAAAATTATTTTATCTTAATTTATATTATTACAGTCATAAACCTCGTTATAAGTTAATAACTTAAATCTCTATCAAACAGGGCGTAGAAATTGTAGTTGATGGTTTGCTTTCAATTTTAACTAAAAAAAATTGTATAAACATTGGATGTGTTATAAGGAAAATGTTATACTATGACCTTTATTCAATCCAAAACACAATCACATTTTTTTTATGTATTTCTAAAAATCATATATCTCATGTCCTCATCTAAAAGTTTGTATTTTTATAAAAAAAAATGAAGTAATATATATAATCTAATTAATTGAATTATATTATTTATAAAAAATGTAAAATTCTTTTAAATAAGTGTATATATCTAGTTACAATTAGAGGAGGCTAACAGTGCTCTGTTATAAACAATAGTTTTGGGTTTTTAACTGTCAATGGTATGGCTTGCATTTCATGATTTAACATTATATGAATGAAGTTTTTTTTCAGTTAAACCCCATTTAATGTAGCTAAATGAAATTCCTTAAATACACTTCAACGAAACTAGCATTTGTTTGCAGTTCGATGTAACAAATCATAAGTAGAGCGAAGGTAACAGTTGGTTCCCCTTTCGATTGATGATCGGTTACTAATCTCAAATGTGATATCAATCTTGCGATCTCTGAATGTCAATCTGGTGATCTCGCTGTACTGTGCTAATTAGTAAGATTAGCAAGTGCAGTTTATAGTTGAAATTAATAATTATTCTTTTTTAAAAAAATTACAAAACCAGTTTATACAATGAAAGAAAATAATGATCACGCGCAGCAGTTGAATCCAACTCATAAGTTTTGCTCTTGAACAGTGACTGAATCCAACTCATAAGTTTTGCCCTTGAACAATGACATGAATCATTTAAAGGTCTGATGGGATAGATGTAGGGTTGGTAAACGAGTCAAGCTCGACATTTAAAGTTTGCTTAGGCTCGTTCGATTAAACAAATGAGTCGAGCCTGAGCCTAGACGAGCTCGTTTACTTAACAGAAAAAAGGTGAACGAGCCGAGCTCGAGCTCGAGCTTATGTTACTTTCACATGTATAAGGTGTTGTGATATGTGAAATGTGATTTCTCAAATGCTAAACAAGATTTTTTTTAGCTAAACGAGCTGAGCTGAGCTTCAACAGAGCTTTTCACGAGCCCAACGAGCTGAGCTTGAACACAAAATAAAGCTCAGTCCTGAGTCGAGCCAGCCGAGCCCGAGCCAAGCCTGTTACTAATCGAGCCGAGCCTGAGCAGGTCAAAGCTCGGCTCGTTCGACTCGTTTACCACCCATAGACAGATGTTGCATGTATGTTCTCTCATTAAAAAGTTGAATGTGTTCCTTCAAATTGGCCTGATTCATTTCCGGTCTCAATTTCACTTTTATATATGTCGATAGAAAATTAACAGAACATATGCTCATGTTAATAAAATATATGTTTTAAAAAAAACTTTTTACATCCTTTATAAATATACCCATACAATTTATTAAAATATAAGTTTTATTAAATGAGAGTATAATATTTTTAAAAAAATCAAAATATATGTAGAATGAAAATAAAGCGCATTATCCAAATTAAAAACGGATGGGTGACGAGTCACTTTTGACAACCCATGGACCTGACAGTGTAGCCCTCACACGTGTGGGTTCAAATATTAATACATAAGACATGACTAGTCAAAGTCAGGGGACAATCGGTCGTCCCTCCCCACGTGCAACGGAAACAGAGAATCACTAGACCTCCGATCACAAACAGTTTCCGGTCACTTCAATCCAGGCCATTGTTGTCCCATTAACCTATGTTGTTTTAGGATCTACGTAATAGCAGCATAAAACTTTGAACCATAGAAAAATAAGTATTTTGGGCCTATGTTTGTTTTTGCATGGTTACTGGACTCTCTCTCAATCTAATAAAATGAGAGCGAGAGCCAACCTTATCTATAAAAAAGAAAAAGAAAAATAAGCATGTTTAGTTGTTCTTGATTAAATCAGGTGGTTAAATTGGATATAGCTGTCCACAAAACTTATTTGTTATCGGGACACAAATGCGCAGATAGTCTACTCAACTCATCTAAAAGATTAATAACGGGAGATCCCTTTGATATTAAAAAAATATATATATTATATTAGTTGTTCAAATAAAAATGTCAAAAATATATTTAGATCCATAATGATGTTACATCAGATTTCACATGGTTGAATCACCACCCAACCGTGTACCGAAAGGAGCCATAATGGAAAACAATAGTTTAAACACCTCTTTTGATTGGTTTTGAATTGGGTTCTAGTTCTTAAGTTTTAAGTCCATGTTGGTTATAAGGTCTGTTTTAAGTCCATGTTGGTTATATACATGTATATGTATGTATCACTGATACAAATGATTGTACAACTATTGAATATTAGGAACTGTGGCATGGATATTGAGGATGACGTTCAAATCACCAACTTTGTAGGGTTTAATCACGGGCAATTTTTATTTTTAACCCTTAATTTTTTTTTATTTCAACAGTGGCTTTGGGCCAGTTTTAATTGAAGTACTGACCCTAGACTAGTTTGACCAGGTCAACCTAGATTTTTTGTTTCTCCTTTTACACTCTATAAAAGATGTGATAATAAATCACATTTTTTATACACAACATTTTTTTTTCATAAACTTGAATTTTAATTTTCGAATTTTAATTTTGAATTGGATTTTAAAATTATAAATATCAAGATTTATGGATAGATTTAACGATAGATTCACCATAAATTTCTCCGATGTCCATAATACCTTCATCAAATCTAATCATAAAAAAATTAAAATTTTAAAATTTAGAATTGAAGTTTAAGAAAATGAAAAAAAAAAGGTATGTATAAAAGCCAAATCACATCTATAGCATGGGACGTCTCTTATGTAAAAAAATAAAAATAAAAATTCATATTGACCTGGTCTAACTAATCCACCCGAGGCCAGTATTGAAATTAAAAAAATACAAGGGCTAAAAATGAAAATTGACCTTTAATTAATCATTAAACTTTGGATCTAGTGTCATTTTTCCCCAGTCGAAATTATTTATTTAGGTTTTATTGGACCAAAGTTTTAATTAAACCAAACACAATTATATTAATTGACTTTTTCCCCTCTTAAGATGAATACCAAAACAGAAAAAAAAAACAGGATTTAACTATCCAAGTTCCTAAATAGGATTAAGAGTTAAGCAAACATTGGAAGATGATGTTTTGAGGGTGTAATGATGATGATTTGATAGTATAATGACAAAATTTGGTGGATGATTGAGTTGGCCAAGAAACAAATATACTATCAGTTTGGTGGATGATTGAGTTGGCTGCCTCGATCTCTCCAAATCCGATTACCGAGTTTGAATTTATACCATGTTGGTTTTGTCAATACTTCCATTGAATTCAAAAGATGTACCTAATAAAGAGCAAGTATTGCTGTCTTTTCATTCAAAAAATAAAAATCCTAAAAAGTTGAACAATCCATGTCTCTTTCTTTCAAATTTAGAACAAGATCCATAGACTAGATGGGTCCTCTTTGATTTCCTTGGAAACGGAAGACGTGCATGCATTTGACATCCATAAAAACAAAAAACAAAATAAAAATAAAACCTCACTCTTGCCCATGCAAACTGAGAATCACTGTTCCTCATTCAATATCCATCTTTTTGTATATCCATTCATGTGGTGATGTGGTCGTGCGCATGTGTGTTTTTATTACACCATGAGTTTCAGCATAACCCCCCAAAAATGAAATGATCCTTCTTTTTACAACTACCAAACAAACTCCACATCCCATCCCCAAAAACACCACCATTTCCAAAAAAAAAAAAAAAAAAAAAACAAGAATAAGAACAGAATCCAAAGAAAACCATATGATTAAAATCCCAAATGCCAAAAAAGAACAACACAACTGATTATTAACAGCTAATAAAAATAGCTTATTTTTTTATTTAATTAGCCTGAGATGATGATGAATACAGAGAAGTCACAGCCGAGAAGCTGTTATTACTGACATTGTTTCGACACAATGAAGACGACGACGACCCTTTGAGGAGCACATCGACCTTCGCGTACTCCTCCCTCTCCATGCGAATCTCCTTCAACATGGCCGCGACGTCCTTCATTGTGGGTCGCTCGTCCGGGGATGGGTTCACGCACAGGAGCGCGACCCCAAGCACCTGCACCATCTCCTCCACTTCCGACTCGGGCCGCCCGCGCAGGCTCGGGTCAAGAACCTCAACGGCGGATGCGCATCCGCCTCTCCGACTCCGCCGCACCCAGTCGACCACGTGCACCCCGTCTGGGATGGTCGGGTCGATGGGCTGCTTCCCTGTGAGCACCTCCAGCACCACCACGCCGAAGCTGTAGACGTCGCTCTTCTCCGTGATCTTCATCATGTACCCATACTCTGCATGCAATGCGCCCCCAATTCATCATTTCAGTTAAAAATTGTCACTATGAATTGTAGTCCCAGGATCTGCGTTTGGGTGGATTGAAACATAAATCCAAGCATTTTTTTGACAAAAGCCATGTTTTTTACATTCATATGGGTTAAATACAGAAAAAATGCAGAGATAATCAAGCTATTTTTTAGATAATTTAAGTATTAATATATATTAATGAATTTTATATGCATTGTATTTAATACGGTACATTTGTACTAAAGATGTCTGATTAAAATACTTTAACTAATATTCGAAAAAGTATAGAGTATTTTGTTACAAGGCCCATAACGCATACCTGGTGCGATGTAGCCATAGGAACCAGCGACGGTGTTCGACGACCTCCCAAAGTCCCCCTCCCCATCAACGAGCTTCGCGAGCCCGAAATCCGCGATGTACGGCTCGAAGTCGAGGCCGATGAGAATGTTGTTGGCCTTGATGTCCCTGTGCACGATCGGCGGCGCGCAGTCGTGGTGCAGGTACGCCAGCCCCTGCGCGGCCCCAAGCACGATCCGGTACCTGATGTCCCACTTGAGCGAGACCCCGGCGCGCTCGTGCAGGAGCCCGCCGAGGCTCCCATTCTCCATGTAATCATACATCAGCAACCTCGTGTTCTTGTTCCGGCAGCACCCTAGGAACCTCACTATGTTCTTGTGGCGTATCGTGCCCAGCGTTCGCACCTCCGCCGAGAACGAGTCGCGCACGTCGTCTTTCTTGCAGTCCGCGCACGACGACGAAGGCCAGAGCTTCTTCACGGCGATGGTCTCCCCGTTGTCGACGTCGACGCGGTACACCACGCCGGAGCAGCCCTTGCCGATCACGTTCGCGTCCACGAGCCTCCGCACCACCTTGTCCACCGAGAAGCTCAGCTTCTGAAACGGCGTGAACTGCCACGGCCACTTCTCCCCTCCCTCCGCCTCGGACGACTCCTCGTCGCCTTCGCCTTCCCCGCGCGTCCTCTGCCCGCTCCTCGCTCTCATGATTCCGAGCATCGCCAGAACCATCGCGACGACCATCGTTATCAGCAACGCAATCGCCACCTTCACCTTGCGTAGCCGCGCTTGCTCTCTCGACGCCGAATTCATGCCGTCCCCGTCGAACCCCACGAAGCAGACGTCACCATCTCTCGTGCAGAGGCCATCGTTGCCCGCTAAGTCAGTGGCGGAGAGCTGGCGGAAGAGCTTCGTGTCAGGGAGGTAACCCGTGAAGTTATTGTGGGAGATGTTGAGCACCACGAGGTTCACGAGCCCCGCGAGCGGCGTGAGCCCCCCTGACAGAGCGTTGTAGGAGAGGTCGAGCACGGAAAGCTTATCGAGCGAGGCCATCCCGGGCGGGACGGGTCCTGAAAGGGAATTCATGCTCAAATTGAGGGCGATGTCGAGGCCTTCAATCCTGCACAGCTCGTCCGGGATCGCGCCCGAGAGACGGTTGTTGCCGAGGTCGAGCAATTGGAGGCCGGAGCAGTGCCCGAGCGAGGCGGGGATCGGACCCGAAAGTGAATTCCCAAAAAGGACTAGTTTGTTGAGCGAGATGAGCCTCCCGAGCCCATCGGGGATCGACCCGGTGAACTGGTTAAGCGAGGCGTCTAGTATCTGCAACCCTGTCAAGAAAGACAGCGACGAAGGCAGGGGGCCGTCGAGGGTGTTGTTGCAAAGATTGACCATCTGGAGACCGGTGCATTTGCCGATGTCCTCCGGCATGGGACCGATTAGGCGGTTGTTCGACAAATCAAGAAAATCAAGCGCGGTGAGTCCACCAATCTCTTTTGGAATAGCACCACCAATGCGATTGTCACCGAGGCGGAGGCGGACGAGCGACGCGCACCGCCCGATCTCGGGAGGGATCGGTCCCGATAAATCGTTGGACAGTAAGAGCAGCTTAGTGAGGTTGCGGAGCAAGAACAGCCCGGGCGGGATGGACCCAGTGAGTCGATTGTGCGAGAGATCGAGCGCTTGAAGGGACGCGCAGTTGGCGAGCGAGGAAGGGATGCTGCCTTCCAATTGGTTGTCCCACGCGAAGAAGACAGTGAGCGAAGTCAGGGACCCAATCTCGGGCGGTATCAGCCCGGACATCTGGTTCGTGTCGAGCTGCAGCTGCGAGAGCTGGGTGAGGTTCGAGAGGAAAGAAGGGATCGAACCCGAGACGTTGTTGTCGCTCAGCAAGAGCTCCTCGAGCAGTGAAAGCCTTCCGAAGGAATCCGGGATCGCGCCGGAGATGGTGTTGATGGACAGGTCGATCATGACAAGGTTTGTGCAGTTACCCATCTCTTCCGGGATCTCCCCGGCGAGCCCGTTCTGCCATAACAGCACCTTCGAAAGCTTTGAAAGACTGCCGAGCTCTTTCGGGATCGGCCCGGAGAGGGAGTTCTCGTAGAGGTAGAGGTTGACCAGCTCCGAACAGTTGCCGAGCTCCGGAGGGATCCCGCCGGTGAGCATGGCGGTGTAGACGGAGAGGGTCTGGAGCTTCTTCAACCTCCCAAGCTCCGGCGGGATCTCGCCGGAGATTTTCGTGTCGGCGAGACCGAGCGTGGTAAGCCCCGCGCAGTTGGAGAGTTCCGGCGGGATGGGTCCCGAGAGGTCCCGGTTGCCGCCGGCGCGGAGTTCGGTAAGGGAGGTGAGTCCGCCGAGCTCCGGCGGGATGGGTCCGGTGAGGCGGTTGTCGTAGAGGAACAAAGACTCCAGCTTTTTGAGCCGGCCGAGGGAGGCGGGGATTGGGCCGGTGAGGCTGTTGGAGCTGAGGTCGAGGAGGCTGAGCGAGAGGGCCGAACCCACCGAGTCGGGGATCGGGCCGGTCAGATTGGCGCCGGAGACGACGAGTTTGGTGAGGTGGGGGAGGGAGGAGAGGAGGGTCGAAGGGAGGGGGAGGGCGAGTTGTATGGATTGGATGGTGATTTGGGTGACGACGTTTTGGGGGGAGCAGGTGATGTGGGTCCAGTTGCAGGGGTTTGGGTCGTAGGGGTTCCAGTCAGGGAAGGCTGTGGAGGTGGTGTTTCGGACCCAGGAGAGGAGAGAGAGGGATTCTGGGTTTTCTGTGATTGATAGAGAGAATGAGAGGTTGAAAAGGAGGAGAGCAAGTGAAGCAATGGTGGTGGTGGGGGGTGGTGGGTGGTGGTGGAGATGCCTCGGCTTCGGAGACATCGCTACAGATCCCAATCCACAGAGGCAGAGGAGGGAGTTGTATATGGGTTTGTTACATGGGGGGGTTGCATTGGGTCTCCTCCCACCACACCTATGTGGACTAATAAAAATGGATTTTTTTTTGGTTGGGTGTGATGAGTGTGTTTAGGAGAGTATCTGCGTGTGGTTGATGAAGTCTTCGATTGCAAGCAAATGCAGAGAGAACTCTCTCTGTTTCTCTCTCTGTGTCTGTTGTTCTTCGGGGGGAGGGAGAGTTTTATATGATATTTGCCTTCCTCTTATGATTTGCTTGTGGTCCGGTTTGAACGTCGTTTTAAAAATACAAATGGGGTTTTTTGAGTTTGCCCCCTCTATATATGATTTGTATAGGGGAGGGCCTTTAGATGGGTGGAAAAACAGTAAAATCACCTTCATCTTCTTTGCGGTCTCAAATAAGATGTCCCCGATCGACGTTTGAAGAATTCATGAGATGAAAACTTATTCGAGGAATATGTAGTATTGGTATTTGAGATCTTCTGAAATTGTATCATTTCATCTAATCTATGTCATTGTACAATTGAATGCTTATATGTCAAATTACATATTCACATCTTAAAAATTAAATGTTTTTTTGGTTTTTCAAATGCTAAATTTTTTTTACATTTAATGTTTTTCATATTTTATACATCTTTATCCATGATTATCAAATTACATTTATCAATGAAAATAATTTAATTATACAATCACATAAAAATAACTGATATACTGGTATTTAATAATTTAATTCATCTATCCAAATAGTGGTTAAAGAAACTGGGGGGATGAGATTACGTCACGCGCAGAAAACATCACCATGTGTGGGATTGCATTCACTGCTTCTCTCTCCCTTCGCTCCTTCCCTCTTGTTTTTTTATGTTTTAATTAGAACTGATTGTATTTAATAACAAGTGATGGAGATGAATTATAGTCAGACATGGAGCATCTTTTTATTTATTTTTTATTTTTCTAGCTTGTTTGGGATATGGAAAGCGAAAGAGTGGAGAGAGTGACATTTTACGTGTCCGTGCATAACCACAGCTCAGCTTGCTCTACATGCGTTTTTGATGGTCTACTTGGAACTAAAACAAGTTTTGACAAAGCATGTATAATTTGGTGTAGTGGGAGACACTTCGTAGTGCCTTGGTTTCACTTTTAAATTGAGGGGGAGATGGACCTCACCTCCATCAATCAGTTTTCCAAACCATGTGATGATGCAATAACATGACACTCAATCTTTCGTACAGGCTTCTATACAATGAATTACTAGATACATTTTTATATAATACCATATTTTAAAAGTAAAACAGTATTGCCCATCACATGCTAGATGCATATGATTATCACATGAATCTGCGATTGAATTTTAATGATAAAAATTTGAATGTCAGGTAGGCAAAAGACCCTCCTCTGGTGGATTTTCAGCTAGGGTAGTTAAAATCCTTACCTCTCCAGTTAATCAAGTTTTTTTTATCACACTAATCAAGGTTAAACCCACATTAGTAACCGGAATTCCATCTCACCCCACTGAAATACTGAATAAATAGCACCTATTGATCTACACCCCCTAACTCTTACCTATAGTTGCGTCAGTATATTAACAATCCTCTCCCATAAGTTATTCCATATTCAATAATGCAGGTCATTCAAACAATGAAATCAAAAGCAAAAAAATGTCATTCTTAATCTATTTTACAGTCACTTTTTTCAGACCATACAAACGGTTATTTTTTAAATGATATTCTTCACTATTGAGTATTATGCTTTTATACAAGTAAAAGACAATATGAATGAAATACATATTCTTGTCGTGGAGTCTGAAAATCTCCACAATAGAGTCTGATATGTATCTTTCTAGTAGTTCTATGTAAGACCGGAGAAGACGGATGAAATGCCAGAAGAACACCTGACTTGGAATTTTGATGTGTTTGTGAGAGAGTCTTCAAGTCTTAAATTATGAAAACTTTAGAATGTTTAGTTTTAACAACAAAAAAAAATAGATAAGAATATTTACTACCTTTTTAATTAAAGTGTGCACTATTTGAAGTTCGAAAGATTAATGACAAACAACCATATGACATATCTTGCAATTATTGGTGACTCATTTGATGTTAAATGTGAATCCCTTATTTAACCATGTATCTTTGATTCAGACAAAAAGATATATGACCAGGGTCATTGACCCGATCAACTCAACTCCTATGAATCCACCCTGTAAACGACTACATTATGCAATTGATTCTCATTCGCTAAAAGGTTTTCATCTGAATAGTATCACGTGTTCGTGACACGTGTTAACCTCATCATTTTTCATTTTCATTGTCTGCATTTTTATTTTTATTTTTAGGTGATTTTATATAAGACATTAATGATGTTGTATGTGTGGAAAAAAAAAGAAAAGGCTAATCCACAAACAAAGTTGATGAGAGGGGGGTCCCATGGAAAAGAAAGCTAAGCGGCGCTGCCCTTATTTTGAGGGTCGTGGCATCGGGAGTCTCTCCCTAGCTAAATCTATAAACATTGCCTTTTGTCCTTTCAACCCCACCTCCTCTTACTCTATCTTCTCTCTTTTAAATTATATTTAAGCATCTATGCAATACTATATCATTTGTAATATAATGTCGTCGTTGTTATTTGTTTAGATGTTTTATTTATCCATAAAGAAATACCAGATGAATGAGTGTCACGTGCCTCTACAAAGTTAAATTCACCACTTCTCAGTTTGAATGAATCCAGTGTGGTACCATGTTGGCACTGCTGATGCCTTTTTGGAGTTTATAGTTTATGGTCCTTCAAAACTTTTGTATTACAAAAATGAACCCCACGAATTTCACAATTCAACCTTCCAAATCAATGTAATATTATGAGGAATTTCCTTTAATGGTCTCTCAGTAAGACAAATGTCATATAAATTTTTTTATTTGATTAATGAAGAGTAGTTTACACAATTGTAATTATAATCTTCCCCCCAACAAACTATGATTAGCTCAATTAGCGTGTGTACCTAACTACCTATGAGTGTTGAGTTAAAATAAGGTCACAAGAAATATATATATATATATATATAGGGATCCGATTACGTGCGGTGTGCGGTCGGTGCGGTGCGCGATCACGGGCCGTCGATCACGGGTCCATCGCATCGGACGGTCGGGTGCGATTCACGTCGACCGTTGGATGCGATGGACCCGCGATCGAACGGCCCACGTCGTAAACCGCACCAACCGCACACCGCACGTAATCGCGACCATATATATATATATATATATATATATATATATATATATATATATATATATATATATATATATATATAGGGATCCGATTACGTGCGGTGTGCGGTCGGTGCGGTGCGCGATCACGGGCCGTCGATCACGGGTCCATCGCATCGGACGGTCGGGTGCGATTCACGTCGACCGTTGGATGCGATGGACCCGCGATCGAACGGCCCACGTCGTAAACCGCACCGACCGCACACCGCACGTAATCGCGACCATATATATATATACACGCGAGTGATAGCGAGCGGGTCGTGCGGTCGTGCGGATCCGATGTGAGTCGTCCGATCGCCGGTCCATCACATCCAACGGTCGAGATGAATCGCCCTCGACCGTCTGATGCGATGGACCCGCGATGGACCCGTGATCGACGGCCCGTAGTCGACGCCGCACGGTGCGGCGTCGATCGCGGGCCGTCGATCACGGGTCCATCGCATCGGACGGTCGGGTGCGATTCACGTCGACCGTTGGATGCGATGGACTCGCGATCGAACGGCCCACGTCGCGGCCGCACCTGCCGTTCGCATATATATATATATATATATATATATATATATATACGTCGCGGCCGCACCTGCCGTTCGCCTATATATATATATATATATATATATATATATATATATGAATGATATTATGCGGGTCGTGCGGTCGTGCGGCGTCGACCACGGGCCGTCGATCACGGGTCCATCGCATCAGACGGTCGGGGGCGATTCACATCGACCGTTGGATGCGATGGACCCGCGATCGGATGACGCACATCGAATCCGTACGACCGCACCGACCGCATATATATATATATATATATATCAATAAATATCCCATGAATATGTGCATTGATGAATAATGTGTACATTAAAACTTAATAAAACTTAGTTCATTTAAAGTGCCGTTTGGATGGGGAATAAAGAGAGGAATAGGGGGGATAAAGGAGAATAGGAGTAAAAAAGCTGTTTGGATGGGTGGTATAAAGGGGTATAGTTATGTAGAATTAGGTGAAAATAAGCTGATATTTATATTTTAAGTCTCCCATGGAATAATGTTATTTCTCTACTGTTATAAATGGATTCATCTATCAAATCATCTGTCATCACCTATTATACATCAATGGGATCCATATGTCAAATAAACTTTTTATACTTTATTCACATTTTATTCTTCATCAACTAAACACTTCAACATTTATTATTACATTTCTTAACAAGAATAACTGAAAACACAACCAAACATAAAATCACTTATTCCATTGATAAATTCAACAATTCCGAAAATAGGTATAAACCCCAGAATAACTTTTTCATCCACGGATTGCCGAACATTAGTATCAAGAGAATTGGAGGAGTTACTTAGAAATAGCAAAACTAAGAACCCTAGATTCTAAAATGAGTTGGTGACGGTGTGCGACACATAATATGGTCGTTTCAAATATATATATGTTTTATGTCTCACGTGATTCTCTCCAGAACCAAATAAAGAAAAGGAGGGCATCAGATATGTAGGACTTTATAGATCTCGCTCTCTAATTTTTTAACACCTAACAAATGCTAACAGATCAACCCCTAAGCATTCCTATTAGGTTCAAACTAATGAGATCAACTACTAACACCAGAATTATTTGACCATTCACTATGTATCCATGTGTGATAAAAAATTGTTTCCATATTTCAAAAGTTTTCAATAATATGCTTTGGTAGCTGATTCACTCAATTCATTTTATAATCTAGTCTCGGTTGTAACCCAAAAGCAATCTCCAATGCAATATATTTTACTATTGCTATATGAAATTTTTAAAAAAAATTCATTTATAAAGAAAAAATAAGTGTATCTTAGCATCTTACTATATATTTCACTTTTAATATTATGTATTTCAATAAACGAATATATGTTTTTTTAAAAAAAACAACTAGTGAAAATTACAGACAAGATTGCACACAAGGCTGAACATATCATTTTTCATACGCTTCAGGAGCAACTAGACCATAAACGAGATCATCCGTTCCAAAGCACAAAAAATTGAGCATGTAATAGCACTTGATAATAACACTAAAAACATGGTGCAACGAGTCTGTCGTAATACCAGATGATTTCATATATTCCTCCTTTTTCTGCTATGCAATTACAACACATGTAAAACTATAATTTACAACAGCTGACGATCACAGCAATGCAAGGGCACTGGACTGTCCAACCCAACTTCACCAGGCTCTCCTGGTGTATGATGATGCAATTTAGCCCAAAATGCGATTTGACTTGGTATGTATTGTTACGAATGAACTTGGGAAACTTCACCTTCTCGTTCCCCTGACGCAGCAGCTCCTGCAGCGGACGAGCTCAATGTGCGATCACCATCTACCACCACCGTCTTTGTTTCCAGTGTTGGAATTATTGGAGGTCTAGTACGTCGTGTGATGGTCATTTTTATTCCCTCGGTTGTGTGGATGGTCGCCCCAGTTGTCATCCCCACCTATGCAAATGAGATTATTTTCATTTCATCAGCTATTAGCTATGCAGAATAACTATGGGATAGTTTGGTAACCGTGATCCAAAAAGAGAACTCATCCTTCCTCAAAAGAGGAATGAAGGAACTTTTGCCTGGATCCCCTAGGAAGAATCACAGGAACTAATGAATCCAAACCTCAGTTTCCTGGTGCTCCAGCAAAAGGAGAATGCACCCACCAAAAGAAGAATGAGAATGGTTACCAAACTGACCCTACTTGGCAAGTGTTTGTACTCACAGGTGGTGCTCCTAGCGCCATTTGAAAGTTGAACCGGCGCACAAGCATAGCCACTGCCACAATTGTCTGCAAACAAAGTACAACAGAAATAGTGTGTGGGGTTTTAGCAAGGGTCACAGGTTTCCCAGGCCACTGAACTGAGAAGTCCAGATTGATTTGGTTATAAATCTGACATCCGTCACTCAAAACGAAATTAATTTGAATATCAGAATTTGCAATACACCAGTTAGTTTCATGGTGATCTTGTCTATCTTTATAAATGAACACTGCATAATCAATATCAGGGATATTGCTTACCTCAAAGGAAGCAAACATATCTCCTATGCATTTCCGTTGTCCTCCACCAAAAGGTAGATAACTGGAATGATGCCAACATCAGAATAGCATAAAAATAGAACAACAAAACCAGTAGAATGCAGTGATAAAGTTGTAATGATTGTAAAGCTTTGTTGCTTTGATATTGTATATGATATATTTCACTGATTTGGTAGGGGATGCATCCAAAGAAATCCGCTTTCCCTCCTTACTAAAAAGGTGGAATATATCAGAATTGATTAGAATTAGTATGATGTACAGTGATTCTCGGTGATAAAAGTTTAATTACCAAAAAGAAAAACTAGTTTATATAACCAGAAAAGAACTTAGAACTTGGCATTAGTAACTTAAAATTCAACCTTGTTATTTTGGGCAAATAATACATCAGTATGTATTGTTAAGACAATATCCATGCCCATGGAGTTGAGCGTAATTTTATTTTGTAAGGTGATGTCAATAATAAATTGCTTGGTGGATCATCACTAAGCACCTCACCCACAGGTCAACAACACACAAATTGCCAATCAACACATAACTCAATTGTAAACATGTTGATCAGGAGCATGTTGAAATGAGCTCAAAGAATTGTAATGTAACTTGAAAGGATATTCAGAAAGTTTTTATATGTACTAATAACAAATGTATAGCAAATAAAAAGCGAAGAGATATGGTACATAACAACACAGTTTTAACCGTACATATGTAGCAAAAGCTGTAATTGCACATCAAATGGACCAAAGCATCTGGCAGATATTTTCATAAATTATTAAAATATGTCCAAAAGAATACATCTTACCTGAAGTTCTGATTTATCTCATTTGGATTTGGTCCATCCAAAGGCCATCTTTCAGGATTGAAAGCCTCTGCATCCACCCAGTGATTAGGGCAGTGATGTAGGTTCCAGACAGAAATGAAAATATCTTCACCCCTGTTATGGCAAATAAGAATCTTAGAATACAAGCAAAATTTTCAAAAAGAAAACCATAGATAACAGAGCAATTTTTATTTTTCAAATATGAACCTATTAACACCACTGTAAAGATCATTTACCATACCTTTGTTATTTTTAGGGAAAAAAATGAAAAGGAAAAAGTTGAGAGTGGCACTCTTGATCAAGTGCCAAACAAACACGCTTGACAGTTGCCTTTTTCTGGTAATCATTTGTCGAATCTCAAAAGGTAGAAATGGGTGTAAAATGAAACAATTGAATAATAACTTTCTTGAGAACTATAATTGTTCATCTCCATATTTCATTCTCTCTACAGAAACTTGTCACTTGGGAATGCCACTAGACTCGTCAACAACCAGTAATTAATCAATTTCTTTGTAAACCAATTACCATAACTTGAATGAAAAGTGGAATCAAAATAGATTTCTCTCTCAATTGCCTTGACCCAAACAACTCCAAATCATTTATATCAAATATGGACCCAGCTGATTTGCTTTCTTCCACACCCAACAATTTTCACTCCATTCTCCTTCATTGTGTTCCTTGGTTTATTAGGAAATAGATGTCCATCAGTATAATGATTATAATGGATATCAAAATAGTGTCTCAATACATTGAGAAAACAAATGCATGGCGTGTCAACTCTATTTGAACCAGCTCTGACTCTTCCTACGACCAGACTGCATATGCACCTTTGTGATTTCCTTCAGTGAGAAAGCCTGGTGAATGCTTTGATTATACTAATACCACAAGTTGCAATTCTAATATTTACTATAGCTTAATGAAATTGTTGAAGATTTTTACAATAAGAAAACTGAAAAATATGACACAGTAATGTCTGATAGATGTTCAACACCTTTTAATAGGAAACTTCCCCAATATATCATTCTCAAGCGAACGACGGATCAACACTGGTGGTTGTGGGTAAAGCCTCAATGACTACAAAGAAAGAAAGAAGACAAAGAGTTAAAAATTAAGTGCAATAAGACATCTAAAAATTAATTTAGCAGTAGCATGACTTCTTAAAGCCAAGCCGCATTGCTGCTGATGTGAATGCACATACTTCACTGATAACACGGGAAGTGTACTTTAGTTTCTTCATGTCATCAACAGTTGGAAAACGATCTCCCAGGACAGAATCAACCTACAAAACATACCATTAGTTAAATCATTCTATCTAGAGAATAGTACAAATTTGAATCTATGTACAATGTTTTTCAATATAACAACTCATAAACTAACCTCATCTTGTAGTTTGGATAAAACACCTGGTTCCTAGAAAGATGAAAGCATAAAAATCAGAATATATTTGTGATTGTACGTGAATAGAGATGTGGGAAATTCACAACATATGCTTTGAGATGTTTGTTGAATGGCCTCTCCTCTACTAGAAGTAACATGGTTATATGTACAACAAAATATCAGATAATGGTATGCTGTCTATATTGGAAAATTGCTCATTTTCTCTTATATAAATATAGGTGAAAAGAAGGAATAAATTCTGATTGAGCAAGTCAAACAGATTTCGAGGTTTATTAAATTAGATTTGCAACATGGATGACATTCTTGCTTTGGGTAAACATCAAACTGTTATGTTTCAGATTAGATCTGAATGCCTCTTGCAGTCTGTATAAAAGTAATGTGTGAATACCATTCAGTTGAGTTTTGGATAAACTACACATCAATCCAAACTTCATGGGTTGAGAAATACTTCGAGATCCATAACAATAAATAAACATTTTCTATTTCTGCATAGGTGTACGTGGAGAAATTCTCAAACCATTGCCCATTCTAAGTGCAGGTGATTTCACTAGAGCAGGAAAGAATGATTGAAAAACTCCAGTGATTATTAGGACTAATGGCCCTGAGCCATCCATCAAGAAACTCCAGTGATTATTAAGAACAATGGCCCTGATTCAGGAAGAAACACAAGGGCAAAGGACAGGGAATTTCCTTCAAGGTCCAACTGCGTAAAACAAAGATGCCTATCTAGAAACTTTAATAAGAGAGATCGATTTACACATGGAATGCAGGATCCAGGCAAACCAGTGTCGTGAAAATGGGTCCTCTAAAGCAGGTCTCAAATAAATTCTTCATGACCACTAACTAGGTAACATGATATGAACCAGCACCGGAAAAGTATGGGCCGATGGTGAAGGCAATGTTCTTTAACTTGTCACCCAAATGAATATCTAACCCACTGTCTCTTCCAGTCAAAGTCATAAATATCAACACAATTTTGTTAATGGAGTTGAGCTGTAAAGGACCATTCCAGATATCAAAAGACAGGCACTTGTGGAGGTGATCAATTAGCTTGATAGACATCCGTGCAAATACAGAGTAATTCGGCCCAGTTTATGCTAGAAAGGATAAATTTGTTGTTTTAGGCATCATGTATTACAAGATATATGAAGAGAACACAGGAGTTGTGTGGTATTTGAAATATCACCACCATGTAATCTTCTTGTAAGTAACTTTTATTGAAATACTCAGACTCTTTATATGAAACCAATGTTTCTCATGATCTTTATGATTAGGATGCAATTAAGTTGCAGAGTAAAGGACATACATTTGGTAAAAAATTCAAATTAAGGGTGATCTTGCTCAATGAATCAAGCTATAAAGACAAAAAAAGATGAATAAAAGAAAATGAAAAAAAAAAACTGAATGAATGGTTCTTAGGTACCTTTGTGAGAAGATAAAAAGTCCATGTTAAAACTGCTGCAGATGTTTCATGTCCGGCTATAAGCATTGTCATCAGGTCATCACGGAGCTGCTTGCTGGAGACCTAAAACAAGCAAAAGCAGCAAATAAATATCAATATATAAAATAATAATAATAATAATAATATATTGAAGAAAATTATTACATAAATTATAAACCATGCATACATCATCTCCTGATGCCAGTAAAAAGTGAAGAATGCTAGGATCTTTTTCATTCACGTATTCCTCATGAAACTGTAGTTCTTCTTGGTCAACCATCCTCTGCGTATATGAAAACAAACAGAACACAAGACTGAGCAAAGGACACAAAGAAACCGATATGACTTGAGAGATCGATACAGGCAATCAACCCTGGTGCAGTAATTTTTATGGATCCAATTGCACAAAAATTTGGCATATTCTCTCTATATGTGTGATAGATCAATGAACTAGAAAAGAAATTCTAGGAATGTTCTAGTAAATAAAAAAAACTAACAAAAAATCTTCCATTGAAAAAAATGGTTGCAACAGACAAGCAAAACTAACTAGCCATGAATACAAGTTTGAGTAGAGGAAATAAAGCCACCACATCAATGTGTTTACCTTGCATATTGCAATCAGATCATCTAGTGTGTCATTAATTAATTTGAGGGCTGCTGAGACCTTTCTCTGCTTGGGGGAAATATCTTTCCATATTGGGATATCCCAAAATGGTATTGGAGAAACACTTCGATCTTCTGCCTCTCTCAAGACTGTATAAACAGCCTTAGAATTCCAACATACAGAATCAGAAAAATATAAAATACGAATGTGCCAATGTAACAAGGAATGTGAAGAGGAAAATGGAGAAGGTGATCTCTAAAGCTAAAGGCAACACACCTCAACAATTCCTGTGTCATTTGATAAGGAATCAAAATCATAATTAAACACAGCCTTGCCAATGACATCCAATGTCATTCGTGAAAATAGTGACTCCATCTCCACATCCTCCCCATCAGATGCTGCAGCATCCAGCTTCTGGCATAGCCTATCGGTCGCTTCTCCAAAAAGGCCAATCATAGCAGCTACATACTATAACATACATGGTACAGCGCATGTTCTCAGATATGCTTATACAAAGAAACAGAAGAAACAACCAGGAACCATTACCTTCTGATGCAATGCCGGGACAATAGCCCGTCGGCGAACTCGCCACACCTGCTCCTCTGCCGGGATCAATCCTGTGCCCATGACAAACTCCAGTATCTCTGCAAGAATTCCCTGTAAAACAAAATCACCCTGTTATTTATTCCACTAAAAAGGTAAACATCAACGAACGACCAAGATCAAATGACCACTACACCTTGGAGTAGGCCCTGGCATTATCCCTCAATATGTGTTTAGCTATGGAAGGATCCGAAACTATCAAGAATGACTGTAACCCACACAAAACCATCATCAGAGAAGGAGAAATTGAATGAAAACATAAAGAGACAAAGATGATTATCGCACCGAAATCACCTTGGGACCGAATGTTAATCTGAACAGACCACCATAAGAGAGGAAGAGCTCATAGAGCGGGATAAAGAAAGGCTCCCCACTCAACGCCCTAATGGACCCGGTGGCCTGGGGAATATCCAGGAACCCATCATCGGAATCTCTCCCAAACAAAGGTTCCAAAAACACCTTCGGCACACCAATCTTCAACAACCCCCTCCTCAGCTGCGAAACCCACCTAAATTTTCACCGATCCAGTAATAAAAATCAAATCTTTAGACACTAAAACTGCTCAGACAGGCGGAACGAACAATGGAAACAAGGGTTTACCCGTACTGCTGGACCGTGAATTCACCGGAGGCGATGCGCGCAGACAATTCGTCCCGCTTCTTCTTCTTCTTCTCTATCAGCTTCTCCACCTTCTTCACGCCGTCCTTGTCAATGGGTCCTCGACCGTTGCTCGAAGAGCAGACGATTCGACCGAAACGAGGACCATCGGATTGTCTGGTCACCTTGGCTTGAAGGGACCTCTTTGGGTGGAAGGGTTTGGTTGGTAGTGTGGGGAGTTGAAGCATTGAAGCAGTGGAAGCCATTACAGCTCGCAGAGAGAGAGAGGGGGGGGGGGGAGGGGGTGAGACAGAGAGAGAGAAGAGACGTCACTCCATTGTTTTTTTTTTTTTTTGGTGAACGAGACGTCACTCCATTGTTGAAAGCGAACTCTAGACGGAGAAGATTGAGCGGGGTTGGCTGTATGCCTGTACACGGTGCGGATGGAAATTGTGTGGTGGTGATTTATGTGATCTGTTGATCAGGACCGTCCATTTAATGATCTTGTCCCTTTGTTGAAGATGCTTTGAAGGGTCTGACCGTTGAGCTCCCCGGATTCGGTCGATGTCGTTTTCGAGCGTCTGATGCTATTAATTACATATTATACTATTCATATATATTATAATTTTAAAAAGGGAGAAATCCATATAACCCCCTACAAACATATGTAAATCTATATAACCCCCTGCATTTTCCCTAAATCCAAATAACCCCTTGTAAACATATACAAAATGCAAATAACCCCTTCTGTCAGTTAAGTAAACCTCTTTTCAACCTGGATTTAACTATACATATAAAGTTACAATAATACCCCTTCCCCCAATCCAAATAACCAAAACAACCATCCACACCCTAACACTCTCCATTGGCTTCTCTTTCTCCTTTACGATTTTCAGCCACAACATCGCCGGAGGCATCCCCCGCACTTCATCATTGATGGATTCCCTTTTGTTCTTCCTCCAGTCTTGCCGTCCTCCCCTGATATGCAAAGATCCGTGAGTCTCATCACCGACGGCATCCCCTCAAATCTTCCTAATCTCATTGTCGATGGCCCCCTTTTTGTTTTTTCTCGCCAAAAACTACGTGTGCGCGAACTTGGTGCTTGTTGATTGCAAGATGGAGGGGAACGAGTGCGTGTTCGGGGCGGCACAGAAGGCGATCATCGTTGTCGGGTACAATACGTTCTGTGATGCGTCATGGTTGACGGTTGAGGGTGTGTCGGGTGGTGTGGCCGGTGGCAGTGGAGAGGAGGAGGTGGTGGGTTGTGAAGGTGGATGAGTGTAGTGGGGAAGAGCATGTGTTTAGGATCACGGCTTCACAGAGGAAGGGAATTAGAGCTTAGTTACTCTCTCTTTTGTTTTTATAGTTTTCAACAATTTATGGGTGTTGCTCCCTGGGGGATGAGGAAGTGTGGTTATGTGCCACATAATTTTATGTCACTAATTGAGTGTTTCAAATATGCTTGTATGCATAAAGCAAACAAAATAGATTGATTCATGCATTTTATCAAACATAGCAATTGCATAAGAAGATGAACCTCATTATTTCTAACATTGAATCGATTTTGGGGATCAATGGATAAGGTAAGGATAAACAATGAGAATCACGAGAATTGAAGCAAACGAATGATAGTATATATCATGAAAAAAACTGAAAACCAAATAGGGGTGATGGATGGGTATTTAAAGAGACATGGAAGTGGGCAACGGATCAGGCTTTAGAGCTTGTGGTCTCCAATGGTCTGGAGGTGATGGTTTGGAATGGTCGGAAACTCTTCCCCAACAGTCGGCATCCAAAAAGTCATCAGGAGATGGGGAGCAGTGAAGAAGAAGGGAGTGATGAAGAAGACGAGGTTAAAAGGGAAGGGTATAAAGGCAATTGATAGGGGGGTATTTGTTTTTTTTCTAAATACAGGGACTGATTAGATTTATTTTGAAATTCAAACATGTCAGATGCTCCGGATAACAGAATATTTCCCGAATATTCTGGTTCTGTCAGGGTTAATTTAACCCAGGGGGCTGATTTGGGTTTTTGTATATGTTTACAGGGGGTTATTTGGATTTAGGAAAAATGAAGGGGGTTATATGCATTTTTATATGTTTATAGGGGGTTATTTGGATTTCTCCCTTTTAAAAAAAGAAAAAATCCATATAACCCCCCTGAAATTTTGCCTAAATCTATATAACCCCTACCATCTTTATATATCCATATAACCCTTGTAATTTTATCCAAAATCCATACAACCCCCTTCGTCCGCTTTCCGTCAGCCGAGTTAACGGTGAAATTGGAAAAAATTCATATAACCCCCTGTAATCTTACCTAAATCCATATAACCCCCTACAATCTTCATATATCCATATAACCCCCTGCAATCTTCATATATCCATATAACCCGCTGCAATCTTCATATATCCATATAACCCCCTTCAATATTTATATATCCATATAACCCCTTGTAATTTTAGAAAAAATCCATATAACCCTATGTAATCTAAAAAAAATATTTCTAAAAATTCAAAAATAAAAAAATAAATTTTTTATTAATAATAGAGTAAATTTTTTATATTTATTCCTTTTTTTATTCTTAATTTTTAAATTATAAATGACATATGATTTCATAACCATTACCCCAACACATTAATAATAGAGTAAATTAATATTTACATGCATTAACATCTAATGGATTGTAAATCTTTATTTTGTTGTATTTTCTATTATTCTCATTAGGAAACGTAAAATTGATATTTTTGTTGTTTGATTCATCTTGGATAAAATAAGGATAAATGGTAGATAAGAAATGAATAAGAATTTATGACTTTTTAAATGACAATTATACCACTGCATAAATTATTTGTGTTTGAAAATAAATATGAGAGATGTGTGTGTGATGTGATAGATATGACAGATTTTGAAAACAAATATTTTAAAAAATTCAAAAATGGCAAGAGGAATTTTTTTTTTTGAATTTTTAGAAATATTTTTTTTAGATTGCATGGTGTTATATGGATTTTTTTCAAGATTGCAGGGGGTTATATTGATTATATGAAGATTGCACGGGGTTATATGGATATATGAAGATTGCATGGGGTTATATGGATATATGAAGATTGCAGGGGGGTTATATGGATTTAGGCAATATTACAGGGGGGTTATATGGATTTTTTCCAATTTCACCGTTAACTCGGCTGACGGAAGGCGAACGGAGGGGGTTATATGGATTTTGGGTATGTTTACATCAGGTTATATGGATATATGAAGATTACATGGGGTTATATGGATTTAGGCAAGATTTTAGGGGGTTATATGGATTTTTTCCAAAAAAAAATTGCCTCTCATTCGGCAAGTTAATTGTCCTATGTTCTAAAGAGACAGGATGATGAGTAGGGCTGGTAAACGAACCAAGTCGCTCGGGCTCGGCTCGGGCTCGGCTCGATTTAAGCTCGTTCAGGCTCGTTCATTTAGATAAATGAGCGAGCTTGAACAAGTTTAAAAGCTCGGTTAGGCTCGGGACCTAAATCGGATTTCATTTTATGTTCAAATTCGACTCATTTGTGTTATTAAAACTTAGTTGAAGCTTGACTAAACTCCTTTATAAAATCAGAACATTAAATTAATACAAAGTTATGCTCATTTAAGCTCATGAACTTGGTTCATTTAAGCTAAAATTTTGTTTTTAATCCCTAAAAACCCTAAATGAAGAAGAACGCTGGGCTCGTTGAGGCTCGTGAGCTCGGCTCAGCTCGACTCGGCTCGACTCGTTTATAAACGAGCCGAGCTTGAACATGTCAAAGCTCGACTCGTTCGGCTCGTTCGGCTCGTTTACCACCCCTAATGATGAGTAAGTATATCATATCTCACGATACATGATTTTTTTTTCACATAACCCTAGAGGGATTACAAGGTCACACACTTGTTTTTTACTGGTACAGACTATAAGTCAACGTAAACCCACAAACTAATAATGGGATTTAAAAGATAAGAAATGATTTTTTTTTTCATTTTTTTTCAGCCAATAAGGCCTTAACCTAGTCCTCGCAATGGAAGTGATATCCTCTACCACTATGACAAAGTCGGTCACAAAATTTGAGGTTTTCATTTTCAATGCTAATTACTCAATAATTTTCACAAGCAAAAATTCCACTTTTTTTTCGATCCAAAAATTCTTTCATAAAATAATTCATCTTTTTCCAATTTATTGGTTTTGCAATGAAAAGTATAGGGTTTTGTGACCTCTTCAACTACCTCTTCGTTAGGTAGGATTTTGTTGGCCCAAACACTTATTTGTTAAGAAGGACTGATCTCCCTCTTTTGACTTTAAAAAAAATTATCCCTACTAGTATACCAATTCTTCTACACATTTGTCTCCACTCCATAATATGGAATATTTAGGATTCAGAAAGGAATCAATGATCCACTCACAAGAGAACCCTTTCCTGCATTAGGCACTAATTTGTTTCTGGGCACCTCTAGCCCCACCACCTAATTCACCTATCCCACCTCTTCTCTGAAGCCACAACCATTACCTTTTATAATATCTGATCCCACCACTCTATATATGCCAAACAATTAAATCTCTTTACCCACCACCCCCACTTCCAGATTTTTCTCTCCTCTCCCTCCTCTCCTCCACCAACGACACCCCATTTCTTCTTCTACTTCTTCATTCTCACCATCCTCATCTCCACTGTCCATTCCCACAACATCACTAACATCCTCTCCAAGTTCCCCAACTACAACCTTCACAACAGCTACCTCACTCGCCGACAAGATCAACACCCACGGAACCCTAACCTGTATCGTCCTCAACAACGCCGCCATGTCCTCCCTCGTCGACAAACGCCCCCTCTCTGCCATAAAAAATGCCTGAGCCTGCTCACCGTCCATGACCTCTCTAGCGGCACCGTCCTCTCCACCACCCTCTACTAGACCACTCGCAACGCCCCCACGACAACCTCAGCTTCGACAACATCACTGACTTGAAGGACAGCAAGGTCGACTTTGGCTCCACCGCCCCCGGAGCCACCCTTAACTCCAGCTATGTCAAGTCCGTTGAGTCGGCATATTCAGAGTCGACCATAGCCTTCCACGGCGATGGACAACCTGTCGAGTCCTTCTGAAGATGTTTAACACCAGTTTGTCGAACAAAAGCGTTTAAATTTTGATTGTTGTTCGACATAGGTACTGTTGAAGTTGAACTGATAGGTTTTGGCTCGACCATCCAAGGGTCAAATGTTACTTGCCTATGTTAGTGGGGTTAATGGTTAAAGAAAAAAATATGTTTTGGTTATTTCAGGTTGGGGGTGTCAGTGAATGAGTAGGTGGGGATAGAGCTGCCCTTTATTTTTGACGTCTAATTAGGACAGAGATCAGTTGCAGAGTCCATTTTCCAACCCTCTATTACAAGGAGACAGTTTTGATGAAAGTTTACTGAGGGTTGAGTAATTATTTGTTTTAATTTTTAAAACTAGAGAGCATGGTATAGGGCACATCTAACGGAAAGGCATGCGGTACAATCCCTAAATTTTTTAGCTAAAAAAATCAAAATTTTAGATCCAATGCTATGCCAAATGAGACTCCAGCCAATGGTTTGACCATGTTGGGTACCAAACATGAAAACCGATTTACTTTTACATAATTAGCTTTTATACTTTTAATTTTCAAATGTTAACAATTATTTTTTTATGAAAAAATTTCCATGAGAATAGTTTTTATGAAAGTGTTGTTTACAAGTTTCAGAAAAACAAAAAACATTTTTGATAATGGATTCCAAACAAGCCAAGTCAAAACACTAATGAAGGAAACATGATTTGGTCCCCCCGACAGGTGGATAAGGACGCCCGCTCTCTTATGGGCTTCAAATCAGCCCTGTTAGGCTTGGGTTAGTTGAGTCCACTGTTACAAACACAGCTCTTTGAGTTATGTGTCCTGGTGGATTTATAGACATTCTCGGATCTATAAAAAATTAAAAAATAAAAATGAAGGAACCATGATTGCGAAGCTATGGATTTTTGGAGAGAGCATGATGGGGGGTGTTGTTTGTGCTTGTTCTTTCCGTATGAAATGGAAAAATACAGAAAAAAAAGAGAAGAGGGAGATCACATTTTGTATGGGAATCCAATATACTATTTCTAGTCAATGGCCGGGCCGGTTACCGTGAAAAAAGACTCAATACTGAAAGATTTGACAAATGTTCTAATCAGCACAAGAGATGGAAATTTTGGTGTTAGCCTAATAAAAATGCAATGAACAGTTTTATAAACGTTTTTTTCAAAGGAGATGGTGACCCAACGCCATCGATGCAGTTACGTTTGAATTTGATCATATTATTTTAATTGTGCTGCGATTATCGCATGTTTTTTTTTAATGATTTACATATTAATTTTGATTTTTTGTATATTTAAGAAAATACAGAAAACACAAAAATGTATTATATACTTCATTAAATAATTATACAGCGTTGCAACATCCATCTCATTTTACGATATCATTTACCATATATCTTATTAACTGTCCGCATTTATCTTATTGAATTTTTTTTACACATTCTATAAATGAATTTATATAATTTATTTTATTTTTTACCGAAGTACATGAAAATAAATATATAATTTTTTGGGTCTGCATTTGGGACTAAAAACCAAGCGGAGCCTAACATTTTTCACTGTTATGTTTTGATAGTAGGAGCACAATTGATCATAGAGCGTGAGTATATTTAGTCCATTTTGCAGCCATGCATGTTTATCTAAGTATATTTTTTTTTTTCACTTTACCGATTAAAAAAAGTATATATTTCACTTTTTATAACAGTATGTGTTTTAATAGATTAATGTATTTTAAAAAAAAAAAAAGGTGTGAGCAATAGAGCTGCACATAGGGTTAGACGCTAGACATAGCATTTTCCTTGTTCCTAACAATTTCCATTGGTTTTCAAAAAATGATATGTTCAGTCTCGTGTACAACTCTCATCGATTTTGTTTTAAATATACACTCTCCAATTAAAATATATTCTGTTATATGCTATATGAGTTGAAATATATATTATGATATATTAAATAAAATATATACTGTTAAAGCCCTTATTCTACGATAGCATAATGTATCAGTCATAATGTATACGACTGTAGAAACGACTATAAAAAACAGTTGAATGTACCAACGCTCTTGCCCCCGCCCATCCCCCGGTGCAAGCAAGACATGATCCATAGTCTGGGCCCATGCCCGTAGACCCTGTCCCAGGACGAACCCAGTTTGTGGTCCAGGGATCAGAAGCCCAATCAGCTCAACCAGGCCAGGCTGAATGACAGCCCAAAAACATAAATATGTTACGAGCCAAAACTCCAATCACACAATAATTTTTATTTTTTTTTATAAAAGTAATCATGAGATATATTGTTTTAATAAAAAAAAATATATAAATCTATTTCATTGAATAAATTCATTTAATAAATTTTTAAAAATGCCTATGAATCCGTTTGGATATGAGTTTCATTTTGCATTTAAAAATTCTCAAACTTAGATTTAAACATATTTTCAGTAAAATCTAATAAAATATAGCTTTTCAAAAGTTAAGTTTGAAACATAAAAATTTAAGATCTTATCGTTTCAATCTCATATCCAAATGCATATATAATTTAAACAGAAAAAAAAATTCCATATATAAGACGCAGAATTTTATTTTACTTTTTTATATTTTTAGGAAAATATAAGATACGGAAGCTGAACCTGGGAGGCGAGGAAGGGATGGCGAAAGCAAAGGTGGCGGCGCCGACGATGCTGTCGCGACCGGTGACGTTCGTGACGGGGAACCCAAAGAAACTGGAAGAAGTACGAGCCATCCTCGGTGACTCCATTCCCCTCCAAACCCTCAAGCTCGACCGTACATCTCTCACTTCACTTGAGTTCTTCCTCCATTTCTTCTTTTTCTTTCACTTTTTTGTTCTTTTGAATTCCACTTGTATCCATAGTTTCATTGATTCTGTCTCTTCTTTGATTAGATTTTGAATCTATATACTGGAAAATCAGTGCTTGTGGGTTTTGGTGGATTTGATGCTCGGTTATATAAGGTTTTTGACATGTTTAAATCTGTCTCTTGTTCTGTCTTTCAGTCTCTAGCAAATTAGAATGAACATGAAGAATAGTTGAATGGGCTTTTTAAGAGGAGAATAAATGAAGTGGGGAAAACAGGAAGAAATAACGGTGAGAATTATGATTATGTGGGAACCCAGTTTTGATATATTATGTGAGAAGGAGGAATCAAGAAATTTTATGATTATGTGGGAACCCAATTTTGATATATTATGTGAGAAGGAGGAATCAAGAAATTTCACATGGGGCTTCTGTGGCCTAGGTTTGTTTGTTTGCTTGTAGGGTTCTCATCCCCCTTATCTTTGTTTTGGATCTATGTCTATTATCTCTCCTTTCGGAATTTGTAATTCGAATTCAGTAATGAAATCGGGTAACAAACATCTACATTTTTTTCAAAAAAGAAAATTCACATGGGACATTCAGAATTAGCCACAGGAATGAAGGACTCCAAATGTCAGTTACCTAAGTAATATGACGAATGAGAAGGGTTACTAAACTACCTCTCTGTCTATGTTAAAAGAGGCTATATTTGACAAAAACTAGTTTTTCTATTTTATCTACCACTTTTGATTGTCAACTATTTCAATTTTTTCAGCTCATGAAGGAGAAACTTATTTAAGTGTCAAAATAATTGGTACATGTATCCTTCTTGACCCAAGGGGTCCTGGGTTCGACTCTTTCTCCTGTTGATAGGCAAGTGGTTAGATTTGAAACTCAAGACATCATTGTTGATGTTGCAACCATTTCCAATTAGAGACTAATATTATGGGGAGGAGTATGAGATAACATGTATCTGATCAAAATGGTGTGATGCCTGTACTTGGTGATGGAGGATGTATGATACATCAGATTGGTGGGCTAGTAGTTTTTTTTTTTTTGTCTAAATTTTGAGTTTTATCTTTGGATTGATGCATTGGACTCTATGCTTGCATGATGGTGCTTGGAACATGTTTCGACCTGGATGGTGTCTCTATTGCAAATTCCATAGAAGTATAATACTCCGTATATTGGTTTTAAGCCGTGGCTTGCATGATAGTCCTTAGAGATTGCCTCAACCTACCTAATGCAACCTCATGATGATTTTTTTTCATCAACCTGGGTAATTTTCTTCCATTGATATCTTTTATAACTTAGCTTTTATTGATTTGTTTATAAGTTGGAATTTCTTTTGAGAGAATGTGCCATATTTCGATTTTGTTTTACAACTGGGAGAAATATGATCCTGAATATTTATTATGATTTTATTTTTCTCTTTTTATTTAGATAAATCATCACAATGAAAAATTCAGGTAGTGAAAGAACTGTACTGTGGATGCAACCAGATTAGCTTAAAAAAAAGTATCATATTTTGTGCAAAATGTCCTTGAATGGCATCATCATCTTCACCAGTGGGTGTTGTTCCATCTGGAGTCTTGGAAACTTCTATTAAAGTTGTTTTCATATTAGAATTTATGATCCATTCTCATATGCGGGTGACCGAATCTTTATGCTGTGTGCAACTGTTTTTAGTGCCTGAGCTGCAGGGGGAGCCTGAAGAGATATCAAAAGACAAGGCTCGTATGGCTGCAAAGGAGGTATCATATATGTACCATTTTGGTCACACATCAGTTGGTTATACTCATCTTTTTGTGCATTTTATCTTCTTTTGAGTCTTTGTACGTGATCTTTGCTAATTTATTTGCCAGAAGGTAAATGGACCAGTGCTTGTTGAGGACACATGCCTTTGTTTCAATGCACTTAATGGTCTTCCAGGTATTCATCTTATCATTGATTTTCTTATTTTTACTCTAACATTCAATAATTACCTGATATATTTTTTTTTCCTACGTGAATTCAGGACCTTATATGTAAGTGCTCCAAACTTTTTCTATATTACTAAGGTAATGGTTCACTATATAGTTTTACAACTTTATCTTGATTAGTGATACTTTGATCCAGTAATCTTCTCTTTCCTCATGTTTTTTTTTTCTTTTGGCAATTTCAGATGCTTGCAGCATTTGCATTATAATAACTCTGCCATTTATACTCTCTGATGGTCATGATTTTTCTGGGAAATCGTGCTAAGCAGCAAGTGGTTTCTCCAGAAGACTGGTCATGAAGGTTGGATTGCCTTTTTATTTCCACCCTCCATCTATTTCATGGTATTCATCTGGTGTTATCTTATGTTCTTCCACATGGCTGCTTGCAGGTCTAAATAATATATTGAAGGCTTATGAAGATAAGTCAGCTTATGCCTTGTGCGTCTTCTCTCTTGCACTTGGACCAACTGTGGAACCAATATCGTTTGTTGGAAAAACTATGGTATTTCCCATGTTCTAACAACTCATCATCCTCAGACATATGCTTTTTTATGTTTCTGTTATTTATGAAATCTGGATAAAAGTAAGAGCACAATGACTTACAAGAAAGGTAATAAGAATTATTTTTGAGGCCTGTTGAAAATAATAATTTTATTTTTACAAGATCCCACTTGATATAACATACTAATATTTTCACTGCTGCAACTGATACCAGAGGAATTATTTTTTATAGAAGGGTCAATAAATGGAAGTTGAAGTAATGCAAGCTAGTTGGAAGGATGAATTTACCATGCTAATTCTTTCCATTTGTAGTGAAACTATGACATTTGGGTCTCTAAAACTTCTGTTTTCTTGAAATGAAAATTTGTCTGCTTCTTTTCGTCCCTACAGAGTAATCTCTATATCCGATAATTGAGTTTATTAAGCATTAAGCACCTCAGTAGGATCATCCAGTGGTGAATTGATTGAGGCAGTGATGCAAAATGATGCAGGTCAACAAGGTTACAGAAAATAGGAGTTGCAAGTACTGAAAGTATCTTGGTTTGAATGGAGTACATTCAACTCTATTTCTTCCAATCAATATGAAGGGAATCATTGCAATTTTATTTTATTTTTTCTAACAAGAGCTTAGTAAGGCACTTTCTATCTAGAATATCTAGGATTGGGACGAGAATAATGTAACAACAAATGGTTGCTACAACGTTTCTTTTAATGTGGGACTCTTATGGTCAAATATTATAGTTTTTTAGAATCATATAGATGGTAGGGATAATAATCGTGGTAATTAGATAGATAGGAAGTGTGGATGTGTAGTTGTGTACTGGATGAGTGTATTATTGTCTGATATAGAAGCTTTAAGTACATGTACCAATAATACATTTTGTGAGGTCCAGAGACTGGTGCTAAGGGACTTCTGTTGCCATTTCTTTTAGGGGAAGATAGTCCCTGCAAGAGGACCTCCTGATTTTGGATGGGATCCCATCTTCCAACCAGATGGATATGAACAGACGTAAGCGCCTCAGTTTATTTTCTTGCTTCTGTAGTTTTTTTGCCCGATCAACCATACACTGACCAAAATAAATCTGAATGGCTCTGACAGTTACGCAGAGATGCCAAAGGAAGAGAAGAACAAGATATCCCACAGGTTCAAGGCCCTTGATAAGGTGAAAGCATACTTCTCAGCAGCTGATACTGCACTGGCCACAGATGTGCCAAAATGAAAGGTGAAGCTCACCAGATCTGGAAGAATCTCCATGTTACATACAACCCACTGCAGAATATCTAGGAAGTTTCATGTTATTGTGGTGTTGATACAGGAGGCAGTTAGCAGTTCATTTTTAGCATTTTTTGTAGGTCATCGACATGATCACTTGCTCTGATAGTTTCAGCCATTTTATTGGACATAGCAGGTGCCATGCATAGCTTCAGACTAAATCTTTGTTTTGACCATGAGGTTGACAAGGAAAGAAGATAAGTTTAGCCTAGTTGGTTATTTGAAGAGACCTGACACTGCATCAGCCAGTTCCATGATTTTGTACTTACTGTTGCGTGTTATAGCCAAGAACAAATCTTCCACATGTAGCTACAATGTCGAATGAGGATTATCTTCTTCAATTGAATGTCTCCCTGGATTTTCATTTTGTATGGTTGAATCATCAGCTCAACAATAATGATATCAGAAAAAAAAAGGACTATGATTGAGTTACCAACTATGCAGTAAGAGATAGAATACCAATGTAAGCCAAAAGGTATAGGATACCAATAAAGTCAAAATATGTTTTGGTACATCCCTTTTTTCATTCCCAAATTTTTTAAAAATAATACATCTCATGTAATGAGATACATGTTTTTATAAAAACTAAAACTAAAATATATAATCTAATGAATTTCATGAATGCATTTATAAAAAATGTGAATTTTTTTTATTGAAACATATATCTTATTAATATGAGTATATGTTCTAGTGATTTTCAATCGGCACATATAAGTCTGGAATTATGTCTAGAAAAAAAACTGTGCAATGGAACTGCACTCAAGTAAAAAACATGCCCGTTTCTTTATTTTAGGGACACATTTGATGGGCCAAGCCCACAACAAAAATGCATCATGCTATATATCTCGCCAGTTGCCTGACTCTAATTTGTTGAAACATATGCTTAACTAATGATGTAGATCCTTTATAAATTCTAATATATATATATATATATATAAACTAGGATAAGTTGAATGCATTTTTTTTGAAATCTTATATAATAAAATATATATTAATATAACAGAATATATACCGTATTAGATGATTTTATATAGTGCATTATTAATGTGCTAATTGTAATTGAGTTGGAAAATGAATTGAGTAGGTCATAGACAAAACAAAAACTGTAAAAACACTCAAAGTGAACTACGAGAACGATACTTAAATAACCTGTCCATTAGTTTTATGAATGTAACCCAAAGTATCCAACAATTATATTTAACCAAATCCCTTTTAAACAACTGGCTTGCCAAAATTCCTTTCAAATATGAATCATCATTGCCAATTTTATAATCGTATAACAATTATGAAATGCTCGGTGTAATCAAGGACAAAGTCCTAGATGCAATACCGCTCTGGGTGATTGTATTTTTTAAAACTGTTATGTTGTGCTACGTAAGGATAATAATGATTTATAGCAGTAATGACTAATGACATATAATAATGTTGCATAATTACATACCAAAAAGTGATTTAGATGGTGCTTGGTGATCAGCCCTAAATTATTTTACTGTTATACCAAAGATAGTTTCACTAATAGAAGAAAAATTGTAATTCAAACCATTATTACCAATATCCTTATTATAATGACTTGGAATAATTGTGAACCCTTGAAAAACTTATTTAGCTTTTCATAATTAATTGTCTAGACATGGGGACAAGCAAGCCTAAATAACATTAGGCCTCTCAACTAAACTTATAAACTATCTAATACATATTTGTACCCACACTAAATATGTATAAAAAAAAATAAAAAAATGGTTTGATACAAATATCCAAGTGTAAGGATAACAATGTATCCATTACAAAAAAAAAAAAAAAAAACTAAATAAATAATGAATATGACATATGGTAAAATTGTAGATTTATATTAAACTCAATTATCCATAACAATGATCATTAATCTTAAAAACTTTCTTCCACATTGATTGTCCAAACTGTTTGATCCTCATATATAAACAAGTCAATAATCTTAATGAAAATCCATATCGATCCCCTTCAAATCTCAAAAGATCTGAATTCACGTAATAACACAGGTGTTCGATCAATTGCCGAAGCTTACACCTAAGAAGAATCAACGTGATTCATGGCCATTTTTTGAGTGACTAGCTAATGTGCATGTGCGATGCACATGGATTATTTTGTTGATTTGAATTATAAATATTAACTATATTAAGTTACATTAAATGTTTGTTAAGATAAGTCAGTAAAAATAAATTTGGATCAGTGACAAAAAATTAAAAAATGTGACCAACTTTTTAACCCAAAATTTTTTAATTAATAAAAGTGGAACATGTCATCTTATCTTTTTTTGTATTGAATACACATTGGTTGTCATATTTTAAGATTTTTATCCCATTAAAAAAATAAAGAAAATAAATTCAAAATTTTTGATACGCATGACACAACTCGATCATATATAATAACTCATCTAAAATTTAGCCCTCCACATGATTGCATAATAATCGTAACACTTTAATTCTCATTATGCATAAATTACAGTAGTCTTCTAACATGAATATTTGTTTGCTTTTGCACTTTCATACAATCTTATATAATGTTTATTAAAAAAATTGAACTCATTTATAATATAATTACAAAAAAAATACATGCAAAGTGTTTCAAGAAATATAAATATATCCACAATCAAAACAAAGAGTTAAAAATAATTGAGAATACAGAAGAGAAGTGATCCACAACTATTCAACTATCTACATTATTTTTATTATACAACAATAGCAATATAAACTAAAAAAAAATGTACTTCAATGAGACAACAAAAGAAAAGAAAAAAAACATTAACCTGTTTAAGTAAAATGTGCTATGAGTTTATTGAAAATCTGGCAACTCCACAGGGCCATACAGGTTACAAACATGACAAGCAAAATTAATTCCCAATATGAAACTCAATGTAATATTGACAAAAAAAAATGTAATTCGATGAGTCAACAAAAGATAAAATAAAAATTTAATCCAAGAGATCCATCTATATTAAACCCACAGCTAAATGCGCGAGAAAGAACAATATGTCTTAGGGTGCGTTTGGTTGCGCGATTACGCAGCGTTTGCGATTGTATGAAACTGCTTTTGCAATCGTGCAACTAAACAGTTTTACTGTAGCAGCTTCATGCACACAGATTTCAGGCAAATAGTGTCTAAATGCTGGGAAAGTGAGCTTCCTGCATAATCAATTTTAAAACTCAAATTCCTACAGAATCAGTTTTGTAATCGCACAACCAAACGCACCCTTAACTGAGTTTCAAAATCTAAGTTAAATGGAAGTATGGAACATGAAAGGATCAAAACCAATGAAATAAAACTAAACATAGAAAAGAAAAAGAATAATTAATCAAACAAAAAAATATCCTCACATGAATCACAATGGAAAAACATGTATTAGTGATGTTTAGGGAATAACACAATAATAAGTCTTATACATATTTTGAATAAATTAAAATCAAACCGAACGATTCCAAAAGTATGAAACATAAATTGGAAAAATTAAATGAAAAAAATAACCCTGAAAAGTAAATGATGTTATATAATTTAAGGAAATGTGAAACCTATGACTTTAAGTTACAATTAAGCAATATTTGAATCATATAACAATAAAAAAATTCAATCGTATTAATAAAACTAAAAGAAATTGTGGGATTTATTCATAGTGCTATTTTTGTTAAAAAATTGCATGACGTATTCAAGTGTGTTTATCAAAATTGGATAATATTCTATTCTCCATACTTATATATAGTTTTAAAAATAGAAGATAAAATCAGGCGTGTATTGTTTTGTAGTGTCCTATCTGTAAATATTTATCTTATTCTGTATTGTGTTTTCAAACTCAAATGATAGGTAATCTATCCTCGGTTATCTATAACTCAAATTACTTTGAAAAAAAAGTGTTCTTATATGTGTTAGTCATATTTTTACTTAGATTGTCATTAGCATATTTTTACTTTTTTTTGTAGTATGTTTTCAACCATGTGTTACTTATCCTTTTTGTGTATGTTTAAAAATAATCTGTTTGAAAATAAAATCAATATCTCATCAATTTGGATTTTGTCAAAAGGAGTGTTTTTTAATTGAGTATCCAAAAATTGGATCCTATTATTATTATTTATTATTTATCAGTGTTATTTAAGTTTCATAAATCATACTTAATTATCCCAACATATTATAAGAAAAGAAAAGAATAAATTGAAATCAAACCAATCATTTTAGATGCGTGAGAATATAATTTAAAAAATGAATGAAAAAATAACCCTACAGAATGAATAATGTTAATTAATTATTTATACAAATGTGAAATATATGAATATTAGTTATAGTGGACAATAGTTTATTAGATTGTGATTTGATGTACCGCATTACAAGTTACATGTCTTCTTAAAGATTATAGCAAACTAAATAATAAAAAAAGAGATGCACTACATGATCTAGCAAAAAAAATAATGAACAGAAGAAAGAAAATAGTAAATAAGAGTCGACATAACAATTCCACAACATATCTTTCACAAGTTATTCTCAGACTTTAATTGTATAATTCTAACAACAAATAAAAAGAAGAAACCATATGAGATAAAAATATTTTCCTTTTTATTGGGTGTAACCCTCCAAAAAAAAACCTTAGACATGTATAATATGAATACAAAATGGTCGGCTTAACCGCCTCCACGATGCTTCGATGATTATCATAAGATTAGAACTATCCACCAAAGATAAATAAATAAATAAAAAGAAATATAGAGAGAAATTAACATGAACCCGTTTGGAGATCTTTAGGAGACGGTCCGCACATCACCAATATCAACTTTTATATCCAAGCAGTGCTCATCTCCACCATGGCTGGTATGAATAAAATGTGTGAATCTCATTGAATTCTAAATTGAAGTAGTTCATAAAGAATTCAACAATACACAATTATTTGGTATTTATTGTTTCTTGAAGGATGATTAAATTGAATTCAAGAATATGTATAGTCATATGACAAGTACAGATTTTCAAGAATTTAAAAAGACATACATTACGAAGAGATGGAGGGGGTGGATGAATGAATGAATAATGAATGCATTGAGTCATTTAAAGGAAGACAAACAATACAATCCCCTTTATTCTTAAAACAAATTTATTATTTGAAAATTCTTTCTCTTAACAGTAGAGACATGCCAAATTTTTAAAAATGAGGAACCAAAAGAAAAAATTTAAGCAACTTTATCATTATCAGTAAACTTATACAACTTTATTTTTGAACATTGTAGTAGGAATATATATCTTGCATGACACCCACATGTACAATAAATAAATAATTTAAATACAACAATAAATATAAACAATTTCTCTTTAAGGAAGCAAAGTTAATTATTAGGTCTCCTTTCCATTATGTTGGATGTTATGTAATAAAATCCTTCAAATACTTGAATAAATGGCATTATATGAAATAATTTTTTTATATATATATCATATTCAGGGACGTTGGTAACTTACTTGTTTTGGTTTAAAGGTGGTGTGGACGTAGAATATGATGCAACCAGATAAGTAGTTGAAGATAATACACTACAATAAGAACATAAGAAGATAAAGTCATAAATAATTGAAAGTATAATTAATATCACAAATAAATCAAAATATCTTATTCATTCTTTTTTAAAGGTTTACAACCCCTTAAGTACAAGACATCCCAATACAAAAAAATATTTATCAGAAAATTAAAATTTAACAAATATTTAAAAATGAAATCAAACTTGTTAATATAGCTTCGCATGAATTAATTGAAATACTATTGTTATATTAAACATTTCATTGTCAATCTGCGAAGATTAGGTTCTTTGATATTCATGTTTGTTTGTTTGAAGGAATTATTTTTTATTGGTGTTTGTGATTGTAGATGTGGTGACAAAGTTTATCGAGGGTATGGTAGAAACATATCCAGGTTTGCAATACTGGATGGGTTTCCCAGGGTAAAATATAAAAATATGAAATTTAAATAGGCACCATCACATCACTCACATATATATCCTAATCACTAATATCTAGGAAATTATTTTTTTTGATGATATTTAGATATGAATAACTTCAAAGTTTCTATGTACCATGCAAATAGAAAAATAAAATAAATGAAGTTGTATAAATTCTTAAATGGGATCAATCACAGACTTTATTTCAAAACACAGAGTGGATCTTAACCGAAATTTCATTATAATATTTTCATATCAATAACCTATAATGTTATTGGCAAAGCATTTCCAGTAACGTAATTTGGAAGTACGTAGAATAATCAAAGTTGTTTTTAGTTAATGGAAAATGTTGCACTTATAGTCCACTGGTAAATTTTTTTTAAAATATAAATAATGAGGTCAACAATTTGAATCAACAAGACTATGAATGTGGGTTCTCTGATCGACGGAGAGTGGTAATATTATAAACCGTATCATTAAAACTCAAACATGGTGAATGCAAAAGTCAACAATTGATATGGATAATAAATTTAAAATAAAATATTTTAATATCACCAGATTTACTAATTTGAAGACACCTACACATCCTGTATTATGAAGAGCTAAATTGAGGAAAAAATTTCAAATAGTAAATTTTTTTAAACTGAATAAATAGTCAATTAAATTCGGACATCATAATATTCTCATGATTAGATAAAAAAAATGGTACTCTATTATGATGATAAAAATATTATAATAAATTATATTACAAAAGATATATGAATAAATAGCAGATCCACTGTTGCGCTACTTCCAATCAGAATAGAGAATCGAAGATCAATCTGTTAAAGGGAAAACAAATTTCTTATTTGAGAATTTTTTTTATTCTAACAGTAGATACATGCCAAATTTTTTAAAAAGAGGAACCAAATGAAAAAATAACATATTTAGTTTATTTGCAACATAAAAGTCCAAAATAAACATCATAGCTACAAAAGATTAACTCACCTTCCTAAGGTAAAAAAAATTTTGAGAGAGAGAAGAAAAAAGAAAGAGACGATAGATTCATTTATCCAAAGGAATGAGGATGGCAATGAATGAGATTTCAATGTTGCATAAATAAATTTGGGGTTTGTGGAAGAACATCAACTGGTCTCTAGAAGAAGATGAAGGGATTGAATGGAGAGGGGATGAATGATCAGGAGAGATTGAATGGAGGGTGGATGAATGAGGGTGGCCGTTTCATAGGTGGAGGTTGAAGGGTGTATTGAATAGTCATAACATAATTTGGAAATCTATAATGAAGAGATTACATTAATATTTGATACTTTTTTAATGTATCATGTCTTTGCATATGAAATGAGAATTTTCTTTTTGGGAATTATATTTTGAATATATTTTCATTTTATAAGGATTCTTTTATCTAATAATACTATGATATTCAAATATGATTTTAAAATAATAACATATTAATATAAATTTAGTCAGCTTATTAATGTAATTTAATCATAATTGATGTAAAGAAAATTTTCATGGATAAGTCGGCATATGAATGTAATTTTATCATAAATGATGTAAATGATTAATATTATTTTATGATATATCTATAGTAGTCATCATATAAGTATGATGAAATGTGAAGCTTAAAATTTTAATATGTCATGCATGATATGATGAAAAATATGAATAAATTATGGATGAGATTACAATGATATGAATGGATTTTCATTGGATTAAATCTATTGTTGAATTCACACAAAGCTCAAATCCGAATTTGTCCATTTTTATAGCAATATTTTTTTATAGCAGTATTTTATACGTTTGTTTTTTTATTGGATTACATTTTTAATTACTATGAATTATATTTTTTTTGTTGGGTAGATCTTATGGGCCATTGATTATTTGGGGCATTAATAGAGTAGAGAAATCCAAGTGAATAGAGTAAATGCTAATCAAATATGTGTGAATTAAATAAATGTTAATAGATGTGAATTACATTAATATTTGATATCTTTTTTTAATGTATCATGTTTTTGTATATGAAATGAGAATTTTTTTTGCGAATTATATTATTAATGTATAATATATCATGTCTTATCCTAATAATATTATGATAATCAAATTTAACTATAAGTTAATCAATATATTACATAATAAAATGTATGTATTATAATAAACTATAAATGAAATTAAGATGTTGTAAATGGATTTTCATGGGATTGAGTAGAAATGTAAAAGTATCCTAATAATATTATGATAATCAATTTTAATTATAGATTAATGAATATGTTACATAATGAAATATATGTATTATAAAATATAATAAATGAGATTAAAATGATGTAAATGGATTTTCTTGGTATTGAATAGAAGTGTAGGGGTAAAATGAAAAAATGGTTGTCATTAAAATGGTGTAAATGGACTGTAATGAGATTGAATGAATTGACAGGGGTAAATAAGTCAAACGACATGTTTTTTTTATTTAAGAGCCTTTTATATAGTAATATAGATTAAATCATATCTCAAAATGATACGTGAACGCTCGTGTTTTTTTTTTTATAAAAGAAGGCAGATATTACTACCGTGTTGGATTCCTCTTCTACATTAATGTCACAACACTCGGGCATACCTTCATTGACTAAAGAAAACCAAATAAAATAAAGAGACTTTCTATCATGTTCTGACACTGCAAAAAAAGGAGAAAAAAAAGAAGAAAAAGAAAAAGGCAAACTCTCTTTCTTTCTCTCACACACACCGCGCTCATTCACCCAAGCATTTTTCACACGTGACTCCACTTCCACTCTCATGCATGCAAACCACAGATGATTAAAAAAAAGAAGAAGGAAAAACACGTGACCTACTAATAATTAGGTTGCCCGGCATTAGGACCTCCACCGCCGCCAGAGGAAGAGCAGTTGCGTTGAGCGTGGCAGAGCTGGCGGAGGCGGGTGGGGACGTACCAGATGGAGAGCCTCGGGTGGGCGTTGAAGAGTGCGTCGATGTCGTATCCATGCCTGGCCGACATGGCCACCAGTGGCGCGTAACATGCCTGCCTCCACGCGCCGACGTTCTCCCCTCTCTCCTTGTACCTCCTCCGCAGCTCGTCCGAGGCCGCCTCGTCTAAGCAGTGCAACGCGTAGCAGTGCACGTAGTGCCTCATCTTCGGCTTGTTTATGTACCCTGCCCCCGCCCTCTGCGCGAACCTAAACACCTGGTTCGTCACCTTTAAACAACCAATTCAAAACATTTATCAGAGTTTACGTGTTTGAATCATTCAATCACTGACTAAAGATCTCACCTTGTTACGTTTTACGATTGTAAATGACTAGTGGCATTGAAAGATAATAGTAAACAAGAGAGACTAAATAATGGCTCGTGATTGGTCCCTAATAAGAGAGACTGAAGCAAAATTTGTATCAATTTCATGTGTTAATAAGCATGAAGAATGACAACACCAAAAGAGACACCAAACGAGATAAATTAAAACTCATACAAAAGAGTGGATTTTCTATGTTTAAACACTAATAGGACCCATCACCTTTTTGAAAATTCAGACCGTTTTTAATTTTAAAAACATTGTTTTAAAATTTTTTGAAGCGTTTGTAAATTTATCAAAGAAAACGGCAAAAATGCCAAATCTAAATCTTCATTTGGCATTTTCAAAGATCCAAACGGACCTTAAAACTTGGTGGATTCACATGTACATCATCGAATACAACAGGAACACACATGATCAATGTCCATCATATATAATTCTCTTACATATTCTCGTGTTCATTTAATCCAAACCTTCATTCATATATCCATGTTTACTAACAAGACACAAAATCACAATATCTCATCAAAGAAACAAACGTGGGGCATAATCACAACATGCATGGTTAACGAAACAAATAATAAAAAAAAACAAACTGAAGTCACTTGTCAACATAAACCAACAAAATACCTTTGTGGGGCACTTCTCTCCACGATCTTTCGCGATGTTCTGGACCTGGATCAAGAACTCCCGGCACTGGTCGTAGAGATGGAAGAGGTAATCCAAACCGTTCTTCTTTCCCCTGGCGACCTCCCCGGGCTCCGTCACGATGAAAGGGTGCTCCCTCTGCCTCTCCACGGCCGCCCCACCGTCCTCCGTGTCTTCGTTATCGTCGTCGTCATCGTCTTCATCTTCCAATCCTTTCTTCCTCCGCCGCCTCTGCTGCTGCTTCTGCTTCTTGTTGTTCTGTCCCCCCACCGCCTCCCAAGTCGGCCCTCCCCCAACGCCGCCTCCGCCGCCGCTCGCCGCCGCCTCTGGCTCTTGTTGTACCCCCTCCTCCGACAGCCCTAGACATTCTTATGTGTTGTCTTATTAGAAAGTTATAATAAATTGACAATAACTCATGAAGGATAGTGCATTTGCTGTTATATATGCCAATTGGTTGGTGTGCTATATATGTATGTTTGATTTCGAATGAGGATCTATGTCTGGGGTTAAAATGGAAATGGAAATTTTGGTCAAACATCCGACCAGTTACAATGCATGCATGCATGCTCGGATGGTCAGAAACTTTTCATTCATGTATCATGATTCACGAGCGCAAACATTTGTTTTATTTTATTTTATTTTTAGTACGAGTAAATCCATCATTTTATATTGTGAGACGATGATTGGTCAAAATCGACCTTCATTGGATAACGTAAAACCCTTTATATCGATCAATCAAACATATTATAATCATCAAAAACAAACTCAAAAAATTGTTAGACTCGCTAGGTGTCTAGGTTTATCTTGTCAGATCTTGGAATTTAATCGACACTCTGAAAGCTTAAAATCTTTCAAAAAGATCTAAAAGACTGAACACCACAAAATCTATCACAAAATCAAACAGTTTCAAAAAATTTAACAATATATTTTCTAACGTCTGTATACACAACGAATTTGTTCCAAGTCTCAATGAGTAAATGCACATTAAATTTACCAAAAAAGCATCTTGATTCTTTGATAGATTAACTAAAAAATTTATGAAAAATGTTACACTTAATACTTTTTAAAGTTTAAAACACAGATCACATGTTTTGATTTTATGAAAATAATGAGCATCCTCTAATAAGACATATGGTATAATAAAAAATTTAACAAGATATATAATGTGAAGTACATAAAACTACATTTTAGATTGTTAAAAAAGATTGAGTATGCTAAAAATCTACACACTACCTGAATTGCTCAAAAAAAATGAAAATGACCACGCAGATTAAACAAGAAGTTAGTCAAACCTTCTTGGGAGAGTGCGTCGAGAGGGTCATTGGGAAGGAAAAGGTGGTGGTGCCGCCGCCTCGCCTCGGCCGCTAGACGGCGGCGCTCAGAGCGAACGGCGGTTTTAATACCGTACCTCTCCCCGACGAGAAGCTCCCACCGGAAGATCTGCGACATGGTTGACATCATCTCGTCGAGCTCCTCGTCTCTCATGCCCACAAGTGTACTCGCCGTGAATCCCAGCTCCGCCAACTTCGCCACCGTCATGTACCTCACGCCGTACCCGTCGAACATCTCCCCAAGCTCACGTGGCCTTCCATAGACGTCTCCGATCACCGCCGCCGCAGGTGGCTGTGGTGGTGGAAGTGGTGGTGGTTGTGGAGCCGCCGCAGCCGCCGCCGCCGCCGCAACCGCGTCGATGAGGCGGCCGGGGTGCTGCTCGCCGGCGGTTCCCCGTGGGTCCCACTTGAAGATGAACGCGTCGGGATCCATTCGACTTTCCTTTCCTTTCCTTGTTTTTTTTCTTTTTTTCTTTTTTGTTTAAGAAAAAATACTGTTTGGATTTACATCGATCTCATGCTTTCTTTTTAAGCGGTAACCGAACCGACCCTATATTCTTGTATTCCGAGATTGCCCTTGCAGAGATAAATGGATTTACGAATATGTCCTGACAGGGTGAATCACTGAAACGACAAAACCTCGCTCCACAGATCGTACGGCGTCGCTGGCGGGGAATCTAAATGGAAAGACGAAAGTGCCCTTTACGTTGTATGGCTTTTCGTCCGACTGTATCAGACCTTCAGTGGCATCACGTGACGCGGACCGTCCGATCGGTGAGGGCCAGTTCAAGTGGCGTGTACCGATTTGTATGCACAACATAAAAAATGAAAAAATCTCTTCAATGTTGGGGGGTTGCAGGGGGTTGTTATGGTTGTTTTGGCAGTGCTTCCCTGACCCGAAAAATGCAGACAAGGTGAAGAGTCCCTGAAAAGCTGAACAGCCAGTGTACTTTCACGACCACTTTGGATGTCTTCCTTGGTGTCTCTTGAGCCAATGACAAGATAACATAAATTGGGTGTATAGTGAGGGTAGAGTATATCACATGGTAAATGAAATATGATCGCACATTTGAATGTTTCACGAAAAGAGACTATACGCGTATGTGTGGACCATTTCAATCATCTATTTGGTTGACACTTTTTGTATTCTTTTTTTTTTAATGTTTGATTTATACTTCTCAATGGCACGAGTTTCCAAGTAGAATGAGAGAGTGATCGGCTAAAGGTTTCTCTGGACTGGGAAAGACAGCCAAGCCGTTGTAATTTTAGAAAGTGAGACGACCCTAGTGAAATTTTTATACATGTCAAATAATTAAAACTTCTTCAAAATGTATTTTTTATATTATTGTGTCTTACTATGATGGTTCAGTATGTTTTAGAAGCTAGAAGACTGAGAGAGAGAGAGAGAGAGGCGAGGTAAGTGCAAGTTAACCACGGTGATCTTTGTTTGCTCATCAGCCTGAAACCAGGGTTTTAAATATCGGAATCTGACGCAGGGTGACATGCCAGGAGTAAATAGCTGGGTTTCGGGTTTGACATGAGATCCAAAGCAGGCTTTAATTTCCCCAAAAGTCATCGAACTGTCATTTGAAAAACATCGTTTTTACAGTTTCTTAGAAGTTAAAATTTTGTTTAAAAACGTGTGAAATACTCTTAAACACTCAATGTCAATTTTTGTTTAGATCTGTGATAAAGAATTTTCATTTTCTGTATTGCCAAAAACACTCTACCATGAATCCAAAAGAGCTTTTAGGCACTAGCTTACCCTTGTTTCCATTTGATAATAACTTTTTGTGGAACATAATTTTCTTATGATCAGGCAAATTTTATTTTTATAACTACTCACTTTATTCAAAATCTAAAATGTTGTGGCATTTAAAAATAAGGATGGATTATAATTAATGATTCTTGTGAAAACATTATTTTTTTTTAAGGCGAAGTTGTCCATTTTAAAATGAAACATCAAAGCTGTTACAAGACATGAAAACAAAACATAAAAAGAAAAAAAGAGATCAGGTAGAGGGCCAAAACTACAGGGCTTGGTCAAAGGGGAGGCTTCCCATCCGTGGATGCACGAGAGGTGCCATCATGGAGTAGGCCATGCATCACCCAACGAGTGGACAACCTGGCGGTCGGCAGCCGCTACCCGGAAGAAGGGGTTGAGGAAGGGATTTAGAATACAACATAAAAAACCATCATTCCATATTTTCAAAAACAAGATCTTTAAATAATTAAAGTTATCCAAAATTCATTACCAAACTCTATTTTATGTAGTAAAACATCAAAGTTTCTTATTAAAAACCATGAAAATCAGGACGCGAAACAATTTCGTCCATCCATTCCATATTTCCATGCATGCATCTAGAGAATATATTACGTGGACAGATGTGATTATTTTTTGTATTATTTTATTGGAACAGCATCTTTAATGTACTTATGTACAATTGATGATACAAAATCATTTTTTACACAAAGAACACAAAACCCATGCTTAATTTTCATTTGCTCGGCCCAGCCAACAAAATGGTCCGACCCTCCACAAACAACACTGATATCTTTGTGTCCATTGACCCATTCAACGATTACACATGTATTTATTTGTTAATATTACAAGAGCTGAGGAGTATGTCAAATGACATATATTCCATATGTTAAGGGTGATCGAGCACTCTCTAAGCAAACAAACTATCTGATAAGCGAGAACATGTAATTAATTAATTAGTCCAACGAATTTGGCTTTGGCGTATTAATATCGGACTACGAGCCGCCAGAGAAGAAGAAGCAAGTACACTAAACGGACGGCAGTGATTTTACCACAAGACTCGTTCTATCAATCAAAGACTGCGACGTATTGAATAGTCCGAGTTCCCCAAGTACAGCAAAATAAAGATGCGAAAGAAATAAAAAGAGGGAGAGAGAGAGAGAGAGGGATTATTAAATAGAGGGGAACAGTGAGTTCTCAAATCACATTGACCTTACCTTTGACCACGTCGTCTCCAGCTTATTGAGCTGTGACGGGACCCACATCGATGTCCTTCAGATCTACATCGGACGGCTGAAATGTAGCTGAGAAACAAAACGCAGGAGAAGGAACTGTTACATCAGTGATTAAGATAATGGGATTGGACGGCTGCGATTGAAAGAGGCGCTTTGTTTTTGTTGCTATTACTAATACTACAAACCAGGGTGGTGCAGCAGTGTCAGGTGTTAGGCTACATAAACGACGAAGCCTCGGCGGCCGAGCCGCTCACGCGCACGCCGCACGGTCTGTCTGACATTTTTAACGAGTCATTTCCGTCGTCTCTCTGTCTCTGTTTAATTTTTTTTAATGGATTGTCATTTGTATATTGACTGGTGGTGGTGGTGGATTTGGCTTTCCACTTTATGAAGGGAGAGGGTGGTCGTCGAGACAATCAGACCTTGTGCACCCATGGAAAAAGGTTACTGTCACAGGGGGATTGGGTTGTTTGGTTGTGATCGAGTTCAGATTTTGTGCAGGTGTTCTGTAACTGTATTATTATTGTCACGGGAGTGGATGGATACGTGGTAAGATTTTAATAAAAGTTTTCATAAATTAGTTGGAATAGTGAATTAATTAATTAATGTAGAGAGTTACTTGGACCCCTCACAATGCAGAAATTTCACACCGAACTGTCTTCAAAATTTATATATGCCTATATATATATACACAGAGGAATGAATTATCTGCTTATTTTTTTAATGCTTGTTTTATATTTGAATTAATCAAACAATCTTATATTATCAAATAAAATAGATCAATCAACACACATGAATTTATTCATAATTTAATGTATTTACAATCATTTAATTTTAACTATGATTATGTAACACCTTGTAATAACAGTTTAGTAAGATAGAAACATGAATAAACACTTTGAATTTAGTTACCTTGTTTCTGGCATTTGATTTCCAGTATGCACTTACAGGATGTTGAAACTTTTTTTGGAAACTTTTCAAAACACTCATTGCTTTTTTTTTGTTCTCTCTCCTCCTTTTATAGTGATACATTTTGATTATATTTAATGAGTTGTGTAAAATAATTAAAATTTAAAAAATACCCAAAGTTTTTATGATAATAATTATAAAAAAATTGTATAAATAAGGGCCAAGTTTTGAAATTCGCACAGGGCCCATCTCTCCATACTAATTTCAGGGCCGACCTGTATTTATGAAAGATGGGGGATCTTATTGAGGAAATTAAATCTAGTAGACCTTTAATTGTGGCATTGTTCCTATGCAAAGCTCAAAGCTCTTTTGTTGGGGATTTTTGAGTTAATGATTCAGTTTGTTCTCTCTAGGGTTCTAGAGAGGACAAAGTGTGTTTTGGTAAGAACATGAACACTCTAGCACATGAAACATGTGTTAGCTGTTTGACACCAAATTCTATTGTTGATTAGATTAATATTGGCATGTCTCATTGTGACTCTCAACTGATCTTCACGTAAGGAACTATGTAGCGACTCCAGAAATTTTTATAAATGGGGTCATTAAAAACATAATTTTCATAAATTATTTTTAAAATTTACTCTAACCATATATTTAAAAAAAACATAAATTGTTTTTTTTTTAAATAGAACAACTTACATTAATAAAAAAATAAACTATCAAATAAAGGAGATACTATTTTCAATATAAACTTTTACGATTGTTCTCGATGAGATTTCAAAATTTAAAATCGTTGTATGATAATTTCATTATCAACATTATCAGCACGTACAATCCATCCGTCTATGTATAGGTGATTGACGAGTTGGCTATGGAAAATAAAGGTCTCAATCTCACGATATGGGTTTTAATGGAACTCGTAATAAAAAAGAGTTTTGATACACTCAGTTCATTTTGCTGCCGTTTTGTAATTCATATATTATGATAACATAATATATATCACGCTATCATTGTATGTGAATTATCATAGTATATGACCTAAAAATTTTATTATTTTTTCAGTGTAAAAAAACACTAATGTATCTTAATAAATACTTAAATGGAAGAATAAATGATTTTTTAAAATAAAATAAAACCAGTGTGAACTGCAATTAGGTTACACAGGGGGTTGGACATATTATTCTTCAAAATACAAAATTTGATGGGATTTGGTTGTATAAATGTGCCTCCTGAGATGGTTGTATATATGGGTATCACCACCACCTAAACACTGGTTTGGACAAATTTTTTCAACCATGTTGATTATTTTACCTAATGAAAATGATAGACCGGTGATTTTAAGAATACACACCCGTATATATTGTAATTTGGGATCATTATTGGTAATCCTTTCTTAAAATAAAATGGACAACTATGTCATTCCAAATTTATTGGGTCATGCCGTGCAACATCTTCTCATATTTGCCAATTATTCTATCTGTGTGTCTCTTCCAAAAAGAGACAACATGAGAATAATTTTTTCTTCCTTAAATTAATTGATCATTTCACACATACATTAGTGTCTGTCTTGTTCTCTAGTTTTTTTTTAAAATTTTGATGGGGTCAATTGACCCCACCCCTAATAACCTAGCGTCGCCGCCCCTGGACATCACCACAATATGACACATATATTTAGAATCGTGATAGCTCAATAATGTGGACTACTCCAACGTTATGCGAGCACCAATGATAATACATGGATATGAAACCTCAAATCGATTTACCATATCCATTTTTCACAAAGTTCTCTTTTATGCTCCTTTCCAAGAAAAAAATAGTTTTGGGGGATGCTCCTCTAGTGTTTATCCACCAAGTTCTCACGCATATTGTTTTTCTGTTTCCAACTGGATGTAGGTTGATACATCTTCAACCTCATGGATCTATTCTTGATTCCGTTATTTTTCTTGGGCGGGGGGGGGGGGGACTAAAAACACCCCCACTTGTTTAGAACTCCACCCTAGAAATTAAAATGCAAAAAAGAGGGTGGGGTTCTCACAAAAAAGAAGAGAGAGAAAAAGAAAAAGGGAGAATGAAAGAGAGGGCATAGGGAGGGAGGTGGAGGGCGTCGGTGGCAGGCAACGGGCCTCGGCATGTGGAGGATGATAGTTGGTCGCCTCTCTCTCTCCCCCTACCCCTCCACCGTCTGTCGCCCACAATTAACTATCGTTCCACCCGCCGTCGCCTCTTGAGGCCTGCTACCTTAGTCCCCCTCCCCCTCTTCCTCCCTCTTTCTCTCCCTCTCTCCCCCCTATGCCACGTCTTCCCCCGTCGTTGTTACCTCCTCCGCCACCCTCTGTCCACTTCAGCCACCTCTGACACCCTCTAGCTTTCTTTGTCTCTATTCCTATTTTTTCTCTTTGTTTTTGTTGAAGATAGAACCCCATCCCAAAAAAGATAAACATAGGGGGTGAGATTCTATGTTTAAGGGCTTTATTTAACCCTCTACTTTTCTCGTTTCCACTCTAAATCTGATCCGGATCTCTAGTACAGTCAAATTCGACTTCAACATATCTAATGAAATAACGTGTCTTTACAATAAAATAAAACATGCACCCAATTAAACACAACAGGCTTAGAACTCCACCAGTCGGGTGAGCAGAAACGATACACCCAGCACCCTAACAAAATAAAAAAAAGTCATTTGTCTTTGTTAGAAAATGAAAATATGTTCTGAATTGTCTTAGATTTTGGCAATTAAATGTAAGGTAATAAAATCACAGAAAATATTTAAAAAAATTAAAGTGACCCATTAGAAAAGTAATGAAGGATTTAAACAGTATCTCTTCTGGTATTTTCCTTTTTTTTTCTTTCAGAAAGACTGGTTTTTTCCTGAAACATTGTTTTGTTTTTAGGCTGTTAAGAGTTCAAAAAAGATATCCTTTCAGACAAGTTTTTGTCTGAAGAAGATGGCCAAAGGGAATATTGTCTGGGCCACTGGTGCTAGATAAAACCAGGAGACTTTCTATGGGCCGAAAAGTGTTGTTCATTTGGTGGTTGGCATGATGTTATAGGCCCATTGAGAAAGTTACAACAGTATGACTTCGAATTTAGAAAAGAGCCGATATACTCGGCCTATTTTGCAGCTCCGAATTGTAGCCTCATACCTTATGATAACCCATGGATATACTACACTATCATAGTGTTTGAGGTTTTATGACATAATTTTTTTTTCATTTATTCAAATTAAAATAAAATACAATATTATATATCAGTATATATTTCATATAATAATATATACTTCAATAGGATAATATATAATTTTTTATATAAAAAGAAATTGATGTAAACTGCTGTTGGGGTTGTACAAGAGACTGGATATATCATTTTTCAAAAGACCATAGTCACTTTTCCAACTTTGTTTCCTGTCCCGCCAACCACATATAATCATTATAACAAGATATATATTATCAAATTTTTTATATTTTCTACAAATAATCCATACAATTAATTGGAGTATATATATTTTATATTAAAAACATATACTTCATTTACAATAATAAAAAAAACATATACTTCATTAGATGTTGTATGTTATTTTTTTGTTAAAAAAAAATCAAAATGAGCCCCAGCGGGGCCGATCCCGGGACACGGGGGTCACCACCGGGAGGAATTCCCAGGGCTCCAGGAACGGGCGCCCGAGGGCGATCCGCTTCTGGAACGCTGGGCCACGGAACCCGTGGACAGGCAACAACGGGACACCGGTGCCGACTGCGGGACTCGGGACGATCTCTAGCAACGGCTCGGGTGGAAGGCATCTTATTCCCACAAAATCGCCCACGGGCGGGAGGCATAACCCGGGACGAACCGAAACCCACCCGAGACAACCGAAACCCACTTGGGCCCTCGAAAAGCCCTGCCTCCCTATAATACCTGCGGAAATGGATTGCTTCGAGCTCGCCACCCCCCGTCCTTCCATCCTTCCCCCCACCCCTCCGTACGGAGGGATCCCAACCCGGGATAAACCCGGGTGGGAAGGAGCCCGCAGCGGGAGCCCCAGCGGGGCCGATCCCGGGACACGGGGGTCACCTCCGGGACGAATTCCCAGGGCTCCGGGAACGGGCGCCCGCAGACTAATTTATGGTTGAAAAAAAAACTGTATCGTAACATTAACATTATTCTTAGAAAAATGTAAAAGTTATGTAGTCAATCTTTTCAAGTAAATACTTTATTTTTGATAAATATATTTTCTTCATTGGATAAAAGAATACCTTTTAAGAAAATTCAAAATAAGTTAGAAATGCAAAAGGACTGCTTGTGGGCATTGTGTGGGCTTTAGAGAACTGCCCACTTAATACAACCCAGGTTGATTATGGCCTAAAGTAGTAAAGTGGCTGGTCTGCTAGAAGCAGCCCAACAAATAGAAGTTAACCATATCTACAACTACAATTGATATATATTTTACCAACGACACTTGAGATTAATGGGCGTCAGTTAGGTTAAGGATTTTGGTTTGACAATGAAAAGATCAACAGAATTTGAGAACCAGTTCATCACCCCTGAACATCAGTTATTCCATATATATGGTACTGCGAATGCATATCAGGAAGAGGTAATTATTATTGAAAAGAAAATTGATTATAACTATACCATTTATAAAAGATGATCAATAACAAGATTTGAATAGATGACCCATTGACCCCTCCAGGTAACACATTTGATTGACCCTCTAACGGCAGTATATATCAATCCATGGGACCATGGCCCCTTCATGGGCCATGGAATTGAAGCGCCTTGTTGGTATACGATATTGTGATGTGGTGGGTTTTGTACCTAATTTGTGTACAAGAAAATGGTATGTGGCAATCATTCTTATATGTTGAAAATTTTGAAAATGGTAGGTGGCAATCATTCTTCTTAATGCATTTTGAAAATTTTGAAAAACTTATATTTGTTTGCACGTTCCCTAAGATTTTATATAGTTATCAATGCTCTTATGCCCTTCTTGTAAACTATTATGATGATGGAACATGTAAGTTTTCTACAGCAGTGGATACTATCTTTGGTTCTTCCTGAGAGTAGAAATAGTGACATCGAATTTGTTGTTTGGGTGGGATTTGTGTTCGTGTTGGTATATAAAATCTTATCTGAGCTATTATTCTTTAAATACATTTTTTTTTCCTTATACTACTATTGTCAAATATATAACTACGCAACTCCTAAGTCCTAAGGATGTTCCTAATCGGCCTGTCTGTTCAATCCTGGGATTCAATGAGTTCGGTACATCTTGGTCATTAGTAGTCCACTTGCATCAGAATTAGATTATGTCTCCAGCAAATTTCTTAACAAGCTAAGATGGTGTCATTGGTATTTGTTAATAATCCCACAATATACAAGAAGAGAGTTTCCAACATGGAGTTTCAAACACGTCCTTCTCAATGACAGTGGCCTCTTGTAATCCAAACAGAACAACATGGATGAAAAAAATGGGGGGAGCATATCTGCCCATCAAGGAAAGTACAATATCAGACAAAACATATTCAAATCAAATGAGAGAGGTGTTTTTTCAATGCAATCTCATTCGTAACACTCTCCAGTCATGTCGCAGTTAACCGTAGAAGAAAATACAAACCTCTTCCCCCAAAAAAAGCATGAAAAGGGGAAATGAACCTTTCTTCCCCTCTCATGCTGGACATCCATCTTCACCACTCACTGAATGCTTTCCTTCTCATCACCCTGTATCATCCATGGAAAAAGATACCTTAACGTACCACACAACAAAGTAACAATTAAGATAAGCTAATTCACCTCCCACTTCAGTAAAGAATATCAAATTAAACAAAATAAACAAAGCTGAATCCGAAGATAACAAAAAGCAAGCAAAAAACGGCTGCTTAGTTACATGAAACCCCATCCATCCCTTTATTTCTCTTTTTCATTTCCCTCACCTTTTCTCAGCCCAAAAATACTTTTCCCTCTTATCCAAAAACCCATAAAAGTTAGACCCCCCAAAAAACAAAAAATCATTTGTATCATCAACAAGCAAGGTAGGATTGGAAGATTGAGCAATGTGATTCCCTCTTCTCCCCTCTGCACCACCTCTCTTCTCTTCACAAACCCTCTAAGAAAAACCCAACATAGACTCAAATTAAAATAATAAGCTAATACAAACTGAACTATCAACCCTCAATCCACATTATATTAACTTAAATATTTAATTATTATAAATAACATACGCATTCCCTCATTTTATTTCCCACAACATTACAACCAACACAATGAGTCTAACACAAGCAATGCTTAAAATGCCTATCCTTCTTATAACACACATTCTCCTAATCTCCCTCTCCAATACCCTTTCCCTGAACTCCTCCGTCCCCGACCCAGAATCCGTAGTCCGTCATTTCCACAGGTAAATCTTTCAAACTCACATTCAATGCACTCTGTTTTCGACGACCCACATCACAAATTCCTTTGAATTCGCCGTTTCAGGAGGCTAGAAGAGTCCACACGTCGAATGCAGGCGACCCAATCGACCTGCCTCACCGGGAACCCCATCGACGACTGCTGGAGGTGCGACCCAAACTGGTCGAACAACCGCCAACGCCTCGCCGACTGCGGCATCGGCTTCGGCCGCGGTGCCCTCGGCGGAAAGGGCGGCGCCGTCTACGTCGTCACCGACTCCTCCGACCGGGACACCGTCAACCCCACCCCGGGCACCCTCCGCCACGCCGTCATCCAAGACGAGCCCCTCTGGATCGTCTTCGCCTCCTCCATGAAGATCCGCCTCAAGCAGGAGCTCCTCGTGAACTCCTACAAGACCATCGACGGCCGCGGCGCCAACGTCCACATCGCCGGAGGGCCCTGCATCACCCTCCAGTACGTGAGCCACGTCATCATCCACGGCGTCCACGTGTACGACTGCATCCCGGGAGGGCAGGCCAACGTGAGGTCGAGCCCGACCCACTACGGGTGGCGGACGAGGTCGGACGGGGACGGGATATCTTTATTCGGGGCGAGGGACATTTGGGTCGACCACGTCTCGCTCGCGAACTGCGCGGACGGGCTGATCGACGCGATCATGGGGTCGACGGGGATAACCATCTCGAACAGCTACTTCACGCGGCACGACGAGGTGATGCTGCTGGGGCACAACGACGCGTACTTGCCGGATACGGCGATGCAGGTGACCATAGCTTTCAATCACTTCGGGGAAGGGTTGGTGCAGAGGATGCCGAGGTGTAGATTGGGGTACATACATGTCGTGAACAACGATTACACGCAGTGGGAGATGTACGCGATTGGGGGGAGTGCGAACCCGACGATCAATAGCCAGGGGAATCGGTATACCGCGCCATCCGATGCCAATGCGAAAGAGGTATTCCGTTGTGTTTGAATTTATTTATTCCGGTTGTAATTCGGTTATTTGAATGTGGTGGGGGGGTGTTGGTTGATTGAAGGTGACGAAGAGGGTGGAGACGGAGGAGAGTGAGTGGGGAGGGTGGAATTGGAGGACGGAGGGGGATATGATGGTGAACGGGGCGTTCTTCGTGCCGTCGGGGGGGGAGGTCGAGCTCATGTACGCGAAGGCGACGAGCGTGGACCCTAAGTCGGCTGGGCTCATCGACCAGCTCACCATGTTTGCAGGCGCGTGGGGTCAAACCAGGTTCGTCTCCCTCTGTGTGTCTCTCTCTCGTCTCTGTTTAGAGGACCCACGTGCACTCATGTCATCGAAACTTCGATTGAATTGATAATAACTAAAATCTTATTTGAACGGTGAAATAAAGAAACAAACCTAATAAATTGTTTGTTTGCGAGAAATAAATGAATATATTTGTATGTTAAAAATAAATTGTTGTAGAATTGTGTAATTCTATTTAAAACTTATTATCATATCTTAAGGTCTTATACATAATATCATGTCAAATTATTTTTTCATCATTTATAATCCATTATTCATATTACATCTATATTATTTGTAGTTAATCAAATAATAAAAATTTTATTATTATGTTTTTTCATAAAAATAACTAAAAACACAATAAATTTTTTATTATTCTATTATTTACTCTTTACCTATAATTGAATAACTTTCTAATCCAGAATAATTTAAGTCTTCGGTTACATAGCAATATAAATTTTTATGGAATAAATAGCTATTTCAACAGATAATTATGCTGATATAATAAATCATTTTATGTTTGACGTGTTTTTAGTTTCTCTAATCATGAAATGTATTAACATCATTTTTATTGTAATCATTAATAATTCGTGGATTAAAAAGAATTATAATATGGATAAAAATTTATTAAAATAAAAAAATGACTTAATATACGAGTTCCCTAATTTGTAATAGGTGATGATAAGTGATTTGAGAATCTCTTACACTAGTAAATTGCGTGAATGTAATAATACAATTTTAAGATATATAAATATTAATATTATCTTATTTTCACTTATTTAGACATAATTATTTTTCTTATTTTTTTTTATAAATAAACATATTTCTTATGTTTACTATTTCATTTTATTCCACGTTTATAATCTATCAAACATCTTCTACACAAACATAAACTTAAGAACTCATGTTTATGATCAAACGGACATGGACGGGGAGAGTTGTATATTATAAATCCAAAAGACAGGTGAGAAATGGCGCAGGGTTCTCCAAAGTTTTTTTTTTTCTGATGGAACAGGGTTCTCTAAAGTTGAGATGAATTGAATGCCCCAATGGCAGCTTTTCCGGATTTTATTTTGTTAATAAATATATAAGTTACTTTTGGAGCCCACACGTCTGTCCCCATCGATTAACGTGACAACGGCCGCATTGAAAGTCTCGCGTTGTGCTCTTTCCGAGTCAGGTTTCCTCCCCCCTAGGCCCTACTCCTAGTCACTCCCCCACCCCCCTTTCACTTTTCTCTCTCCCTTCCCAAATTCCAAACCAGTTTTTGTTCTTTTAATTTACAGTCACCCCTACTGGGATTAATT
>CM060875.1:29744817-29827026 GCA_030737845.1 Acorus calamus
CATGTAAATAACTTAAACCAACCCAACACTATCTCCTGCTCTGTTATTTTAAAATAATATTATCTATAAAAAATTACATAAATTTTTTTAATAAATTAATATAATTATATACTAATCGAATCAAATTAATATTAGTAGAAATATATAAATGTTAATTAATTACCTTAAATTTATCATTTTTAAATATAAATTAAATATATTCAATATTGATCTTTTTATAAACGCTGCAATGATATTCCAAACGATATAATTAATTTGATAAAAAATGATTTATGTACTAAAAGTTATATTGTTTAAAGATATTAAAAAATTGAGAAAATAACAAAAAAAAAACATTAATAGCATGTAAACAACTCGTCTTTTTAGAGTGCCACGGTGTGAAACTGAGGTGTCATTGTGAAAACAGTCAAAACAATGTTGAGAGTTATTTTTATAAATAATTATTGGAGATGGTCGTATATATAAATAATTATTAAGCTAAGGTTAATTTAAAAAAATTTCCTTAAAAATGGCTGGTTGGACAACGTATGTAAATTGGGGGTTGTCAACGTAGGTAAATTGTAAAACCATGTAAATATGTGTTTTAATGTGTATCTTTCAGGTGTTAAGATCGAGTGTCATTGCATCAACAAATTCTAATATTAGACAATAATTTAGGCCTTGAAATCTAACTTGATTTGGTGGGGCTTGAACCCTCAATAGAATTTGCAACCAGGAAATATTGGGTTCATCGTGACATATTGGGTTCAATTTCTTTTATTTAACAAACAAAAAAAATCTGTATTCATCCTGTTAAATTACGTAAAAAAAAACCAATCCTGTTTATGGTAACCCAAGTAAAATATGAAAAGGGCAAAAGAAAGAAAAATCATATCTTATGTTCTTTTGTGTTTGAATTGAGAGAGAGTATAATTGGGATCATAATTATAACTAGTTCACTAATCTAGATGTAAATGTAAGAAAAGTGAATGGATAGAATAGAAATTCTAATTTATTCCATTGCACTCTTTTCAATCTAATTCATACAAGTTATTTTTTTTCTTATTTATAAACAAAAAAAAAATCTGTTTGGAACCACGTCGAGGTCTCCTGTATTCTAAAAATCAAGCGCGCAGTGGAAAAGCATTCTTTTTTAGGCTTTTTAAATGCGAGTCAAAATAGCTTACGTGTGAGGGAAATAGCACAGAAATGTAAAAAACATTTGAATTCGTGGTGGCATTTTTGGGACCACGTCGGGGTCTTCTGTCTTCCAAAAAGCAAGGGTGCAGTGAAAAAACATTATATTTTAGGTTTTTAAAATGCGAGTCAAAATAGCTTATGTGTGAGAGGAAAAGCACAGAAGCGCAAAAGACAGTTGAATCTGCAGTGGCATTTTTGGGACTTTCCCACCGTGGATTTAATCGGGGGGAGATCCAACTAATTCACCACATGCAAGCGCAGTTATCCCATTTGGAGTACACGATCTAGTCTTTAACGGGATAGATTTGTATTGAATGACACATAGTCATCTAGATAATTTCTATTTGATTGTATTTTCTTATTCAGCCATCATTATTTTTTATTTTAGTGTTTTATTTGGGTGTTAAAAATTTAAATTCTTTCATCACCGTTTAAATTATTATTTTTTAATTATGTCCTCCCCTTATTTGGCACCTTAAATGGGGGGGGGGGGGGGGATTATTGTTGGGGTTATTTTACTTTTGTAAGAATATAAAACTTTCAACCATGTTCCAGCACTCATAACTAAGCGGAAAGCTAAACCCAATTATTTAAATTTGCTTTTCAAGAAACATAAAAAATATATTTTATAATAATCAACATTTCAAAAACAAAAAAATTATGATTCCCTGAACCAACTTAATGATCTATGTTTTTGGAGAACTTTTAGAAGGTCGCCCTGAACTCAATTTTCAAGAGTTTTCATTTGAATAGAAATCCATGGTTGAAAATTTGAATTTTTTTTTGTTTGGTTGGAAATAAGAAGTTGAAAGATCCAAAATCCATTCTCACGGTATTATAATCTCGTCCAAAGTTGGTTCATAAGACCCCATTCTCACTAAATTTGTTTTAGGATTCTTGATAGGTTAAATATTACTATTTCACGAAAATGATGCTCCATATATAGATGGTCCAAAGGCCAAAAAGTTTTAATAATGAGAATAATTTTCTCCAACCTTAGACATCACACATGATTTATGTTCATAATGAACCACAAAAGAGGAGGATGAGTGAAACTAGTCGAAGGGCATGGCTCATCTCCTGAACCAATGTTATAGATTATGGGTTGTTTTGGGACTGTGGCAGATAAATCGATGTTTGAAAAAGCGAGGATGCGTCAGGGAAGTATAATTTTCAGAGCAATTTGTAAAACTAAAATCGGTCAACGTTAATTTTTAATTAGAGGTGCAATATATGTGCACATTTTTTTATAACCAAAATATGTCAAAAGAACTCTCTTTTACAAAAAAAAAATAATAAAAAAAATGCATTGAATCTCACCCTTGAAATTTTTAAAAAAAGAAAAAAAAATCTCAATCATTACATTAAATTTCATTATATTTCTTCACTAAATTAAAAACTCATTTCTTAGGGTGTGTTTGTGCATGATGAAAAGTGAAGGAAAATAAGGAAAAGTAAATTTTTTTTCCTTTTAACCATTCAAAAAGCTAACATTTGTGTCAAACAAAAAAAAAAATTTCCATCACTTTCCCTCTCCTATTTTGTCTTATTAGAAAAGGTGAGAAAAACTTTTCCTTTTTCCATAGTTGAGAAATTGAGAGAAAGTGATGAAAATTTTTTCCACCACATGCACAAACACCTTAAAATTTGGTCAAAGGAAATTTTTTTTGCTTTCCACCACTTTCCTTTTGACCCAAATTCATTCACTTTCTTTCATTTTCCCTTCAACTTTGTGCACAAACACACCCTTAAAATCTTCAGTGATTTTCTTTTTCCTCAATCAAATATATTTTAAACTAAAAAGATATCTCACATAAAGAGAAAATCATGGAAGATTTTTAGAAAGGGGTTTTTGGTGGAGAAATATAATGAAAGTTTATTTAATGGTTGAGATGTTATTATTATTATTATTTTAATTTCAAGGGTAGAGATTCAATACATTTTGTTTTGTGAAAGAGAGTTCTTTCTATTAGGAATATAAAGATAGGCGTTATTTATATTCGGCTCTTCCTTTTATTTTGGTAAAAAAAGAAAGAAAGAGGATGCGTCATATATAATGTTGACCAAACCCAGTATTAGTTTTTGCTAATATTCAGTATTTGAGTTAATTTTACTAATATTTAATTTTTAGGAGCTATTTTTGCAATTAAGTTTGACGGTTTGGCCTGAAAATGCTGTGTAAATCCTGTAAATGCAAACACAAAAAAAATGTTTGGATCTGTTGTAGCTTTACACAAGATTCCTTATCACAGAATTCGCTCCAACGGATCCAAAGGGGGCTTAAGAGACAGTTTCATGTTCATTCTTATTTTCCTTTTGTTATCACATCCTAGATATGTCAAGCAAATGTTTTTTCTTTCCTAGGAACAAAGAGTTTTCTTTCTAAATCAAAGTTAATAATGAATGAAGATGATTGATTTTATTTATCGTATGAACCACTATCTTGATGCATATTAATCTTGAAGTCTAACCCCGTTTGGTTTCGTTTTTTTAAAGCAATTCCGCTTTTAATTAAGCGGAAAGATAAAAAGTGTTGTCAAACACATTCTAAAAAACTGGTTTAATTAAAAAATTACTTTCAGCTTTTAGTGCAAAAAATTGATTTTTAAAAAGCGAAAAAAAATTCACTTTTCAATAATCAAGTTTATTTAAACCACTTTATTCAAAATCTTATTTTTTATGTGTTTCTAAACGGACCAGAATAATATCTCGAGGGGGGAGAGATATAATTGATTGATTCACTCAAGTTTAATTTCCACAAAACAACCATATAAACGATATTTTTTAAATGTGTATATCTAATAAAATACATGTTTTAATAAAAAAATAAAACACATTCTTAATGAAATAAACATATACATGCACGTCTATAAATTTCATAATATAGTAACAATATATATATTATCTTAGACGATACGTGGATAATAGTATGTCCATTACCGCATATAATGTGGACAGTTCACTTCGTCAGAGTGGTCCAAACATTCATTTCATGTGGCATCTAAACATATATCAAACCGTTGACTGGTCAACCCCGTCACCCCAACGGAACTCCCACAACGACAGCCCCCCTCAACCGTCCATATCCTATAAAACCACTGATCAAACGGACATCCGCAACCCAAGTCAGGTGGTCCACCAGAAACAACATTCCCAAAAAACCAAATCAATGCAGGGTTAACCAAACTCGAGTCAGGATCGCGATTTTTCTTTTCTCGCGGAGGGAGCGAGAAATGGCGGTGGCGTCGACTCGAGCGCGCGCCGATTACGATTACCTCATAAAGCTCCTCCTCATCGGCGATAGCGGCAAGTGCTTTCTCTCTCTCTCTCTCTCTCGATTGTGTGAAATTTAGGTTTTCATTTGATCCGTTTGAAACGTTGTTGTATCGATTGAAATGATGGGTTTATGATTGTTCTTTTTGGTTTCCGTTTCTTGATTCGTGGGTTTATGCAATTGAATGGGTTATGAATCTCATCATTCCGTTTGGTGATTTGATTTTTTAGGTCTCAAAGCGTTGTCGATTGAGAATGACTTAATAACTGTGGTTTTTGGTACACCCGATATTGATAGTTTGGGATTTATTTGTATGGAGGGGGGGTCTGAGTGTTTTGCCTTCTTCGGGTGTTGTGGGTGGGTTGTGTTTTTTTTCTTTTTTGTGTGGTTTTGAGTCTTCTTTATAATGGGTCTGATGTTAAAGGTTTCATGGAGCTGATGATTTTGAGCTAGTACTGAGTGGACCACAGCGATTGAGGATGGACCACCTCCATATGTGGTTGATTATTTCTAATGTGTCAGTTTTTGTTGTAATGTGATACATGGATCCTAGGTCTGGCAAATTTAAGGAGTAGTCCCAAAATACCAAGCGAAAAGAAAAAAAAGTCACTAAATACTCTGAACTCCTCTAAATGTTCAAAAAAGATTCAGATATTCATTTAGTTTGTGATGATTTACCACATTCTTTGTATCACCAAAAAAAAACACACACACTAGTTAAAATGATCAGTGTTTATTTCATACCCAACATAGAAGTTTTTTTTGTGTAGATCTCAGTACATGTTTTAATCATCTCCGTACTTTTATCCTATCCATCCCATATTGTCTTTGAATACCGTACTAAACAAAACCCTTACTGAATATTTGTTGTACATGAATATTGTGATCAACTGATCATGATTCTAAGAAGAGGGAAGGATTATTATGAACATTTTAAATTACTTTTAATCACTTGATAGGTTACCCAAGGGATATATTAGGTTACCCTGATGCATATAATCAGTTTCCAGATAAAAGCATCCCTGGACTCAATGGTGTGACACTATGTTCCTATTTTGAAATGTTGGTTTTCTTGGGCATTGAAGATAGTAGGACGATGGAAAGGGATCACTAAGGAAAAAAAACCGGACAGTGGTATAGATTGGAACATCGTTAATCCTAAACTTTTTATGGTCAGTGTGACTTCTGATTCGATGGTTAGTCAGTTACATGGAAGGCCCAAATTTTTAGGTCAGTAATCAGTTTTAACTTTTAAGTTGTGCATTTTAATGGACTGGACTTCTATGATCAATATGTTGCTGCTGAATCAGTATGATTAAATGCTGGGACATACTTTGGGATCCAGTGTTGGGCTTGTTCAGTACATTCTTTCTATAGAATTATTAGTTTTCTCTCATTTGCAATTACACCTAATGCAATCTCTGAAGGTCATGCTACATATCCACCATCCAGTTTGTTCTTTAATTCCTGTGTCAAAATCTGACAAAAAAATTTCCCTGGTGAAATTTTTATCTGCATCCATTGTATTTTGCTTGCAGCCCACATTAAGAACATTTATATAATTTGCAATCAGTTATAGTTTCTTAAATATATGATCACAAATTCATGCATATAGGGGAATATTGAGTGAGATCTTTGTACTTTTATTGGAGTGTATTGAGGAATGTTGGTGTCTCATATACTTTTCACTTCATCAACTTTACTTTGAATTTACATTGTGTGAATCTCAAATTAAACCTTCTTTCAGTGTATTATATAAGGTGAGAAACATTGATAATTCCATCGATACCAATTTGATGAATGCTGTGAAAATCCATAACATGCTGTCTACTTGTATTGGAATGTAGTCATTGTTATGTATTTTTGCAAGAGGCATTTTGGATGATATCAAAATATATATGGTAGTTTATACCTCTATATTTCTTTCATCCGTTTAGTTGATCTTTTATTCAGAAAGATCAAAAACATTGTTATGTTTTTATTTTATTCAGGATATTCCCATCTCGTTTTTCTGGTGATGCTCATTTCTAAAGTAGTTTCAGATAACAATTTGCCTTGGTCATCCAGTTTGGAATACCTTAGATTGATGGGCATATAAAACTATTGTGCCTTTTCATATTATTGTATGAGGAATCAATACAGCTATATTACTGTTTTCAGGAGTAGGAAAGAGTTGCCTGCTATTGCGATTTTCTGATGATTCTTTTACCACGAGTTTTATCACCACAATTGGGTTTGTACCAAGAACCTTCAATTTTTCATTGTTTGCACCATGTCTTGCTTCTCTCCTAATTCCTAAATGATATTTGGCGATCAGGATTGATTTCAAGATTAGGACAATTGAACTTGATGGGAAGCGCATCAAGTTGCAAATATGGGATACAGCTGGTCAAGAGCGTTTCCGGACGATTACAACAGGTTAATTGATGTGCTTATAATAATCTGATGCTGATAAATTTTCAACTTTATGATTTCCATGCACATTTGCACACTACTTTGGTTTGCCTAATCTCAATGTTGTTCACATGTGACCTGTGAATTGCCAAGAGTGTGTGCCATTTTTACTTGTACAACCACTCGTGTTTTACAGATTATATTTTTTTCTATCCCTGTTGGGATCTGGTAACATATCTGCCTATTAAAGCTCAAAGACGTTTGACTCTGCTGATAGAAGTAAATAAATGATTTGTCTAATTTTTCCATTGAACTGAGTGTTTGGTTTTCTCTTGTAGCTTATTACAGGGGTGCCATGGGCATACTGCTTGTATATGATGTCACTGACGAATCTTCTTTTAACAGTAATTCCTACATTTTTTGGGCGCTCTACTGCATATTTGATTTTTCATCTCTTAAAGGTGTATGTATAGCATTTGATGTTACATATTGATTCATAATATGCGTAGACATTCGAAATTGGATCCGGAATATTGAGCAGCATGCATCTGATAATGTGAACAAAATACTGGTGGGCAATAAGGCTGATATGGATGAGAGCAAAAGGGTAAGATACATGGTCTGAAATTTTCATTTACACACTTCTTCATATGGTATTCTGATGGCATGACTCAACTTCTTCTTGGAAGGCCGTGCCAACATCGAGAGGACAGATGTTAGCTGATGAATATGGCATCAAATTTTTTGAGACAGTAAGGCGGGATCACAGATGTGATAATGATTTGACTTTTTTTTTCCATTTTTCATTGATAACCAGTTTCCTATGTGGTCTTACTGAGATTCCAATCTGTATACAGAGTGCAAAGACAAACTTCAATGTGGAGCAGGTTTTCTTCTCCATTGCCAGAGACATCAAACAAAGATTAATAGAAACTGATTCCAAAGCCGAGGTATATGGTCACACTAGCTTTAACCAGCAAAATTCTTCTTCCAATGCTATTCGATGTCAATCTGGTTACTCTGTTATTTGTTGCAGCCTCAAACCATCAAAATAAGTAAACCCGACCCTGCTAAGGATTCTGGAACTGCTCAAGCAAAGTCCGCTTGTTGTGGAACCTGAAGCATTACGACGAAAAAGGATCACTCTTGGATTTTCTGTGACCGCAACTAGGACTAGCTACTCCAAGCCTGTCCGGATGTCACCTTCTGCTCTCATGAAGTCTATCAAGCATCACAGTGATTCAAGGTTTATATAATCCCTTGGTGATTCTTTCTTTTCCTTTGTTTTGGCTTATAGTTAATTTCCTTTTGCATCCCTATCAAAATATCATTGTGTGGTTGCAACCATGCTTTTTAGTAATCTCTTTTTTGTTTTCTGTATGGTACAATGTTTTCATTAAACCAAATCACCCTCCCAAACCATCCAGATATTTTCCAGTGGATGTGGCTTTCTTTGCTGTTTATTTTTTCCATAATGCAAGGTGTATAAAGTAGTGAGGATATATTTGGTGTGCGTTTGTCTGGCATATGATATCTGCACTTTTTCATTTTATTATGAGATGGATCTTTGTGTGGTAAATTCTATTTCATGAGTCTAAGACAGAATCACAACATAACAGGACTTTGTCTCTGTTATTTTCAAAATAAAAAAAATCATGTTGTTTCTCCCACATATCAGCATATATGGTATTCTTGCTTCTTCCCCATGATTTTGTTAAGATCGAGTTAGTAGACCTGAAATCCTGTAATTCAGATATGGTGTAAGAGCAAGCATGGATGAGTTGGCTGGGCCATTTTTATGACTGATGATACACCTGGCCCTAATTTCAGTCCCCCCCCCCCCCCTTTTGGGGTTAATAGTGAATTGGGGTTATAGTGAATGTACCTTCGTAATGGATTAATGTGTGTTCATTTTCGTGGGGTTAATAGTAGGGCTAATAATAAGAGTTCAGGTGTAACAAAACTTTTTTTCCTTATAAACATTGAATGTGCTTGATCCAAGGATTGCCAAGTCCCTCTCCTGTCACAGCCATAGAAAGTTTGGAAGTCACACGCAGGTAGTTTGGAAGTCACATAGAAAGCATGGATGTCGTATATAATTATTTTAACTGGATGATTTAAGAAAAAGGTCCAGCATTGATTTTTTTAGCTTCGCCATCAAATGAATGGGCAATAAAAATTAAATAATGAAGCAATAAAAATTAAATAATGCAATAAAAAAAAAAAAAATTAACGGTGTTTGTTTGTTCCCAGTTTATGTCCCGATAACTTTGCTCGGATAAGTTAGAATTTATCCATCATATTCTACATTTATTCTTTCATCCAAACAACAACTGGAAGGATTTACTTTCAATTAATTCAAATTTTTATAGTTAGAATAGCGTAGTTAAGATGAATTTTTGTTTAATTATGATTCAAACACATTTTATATTTCATGCAATAAAAAAAACACTAAAAACAAAAATAATGATGACAAGAAGAAAAATGCAAACAAACAAAAATCATCCTAATAGCCATAGATCTAGTATATCAACCTACTATTTCACACTCCAAATGGAGTTAAGAGTGTGTTTAAAAACATAATTTGAAAAACTGTTTTTAATTTTTAATTGTTTTAAACACGATTTTTTAAAATATAATGATGAGAGCTATTTTATGGAAATATAGATTTTGAGACAGTCTTTTAACAAAATCCACGTGCTGCTTTCATATAAACTGAGACATTTGATAACCCATATTGTGTTTTTTAGTTTTTTAAAAAGTTAAAATAATTCAAATTGTGATGCCAAATGCACCCCTATAAGAGCTTGTGGATCCAAAAGGAAAAAGAAGCACCTGCATACAACAATTTAAATGTCCAACAGTTCAATCCAACGAGCCTGCGAAGGCACAGTTATTATTTCAGATGGACCAGGAGTATCAGGGCAGCAAAAAAAAGTTACTTATGTCCACTCATACATGAATACATATTATTTGAATTCCCCAACAAAATGGATCCACAAGGTCCCACCTTCAACTTCAAATAGCACATCATTGGAGATGAGCCAATGATTTTAGATAGGAGTCAATCCAACCACACCTGCATATATGAAAGTCAAAGTTACCTGACAAACACAAGAAAAGCTACTGGATATCTATAGCACAATTTCTGGGTCATCATGTTATGTTAACAGGCTTCATCAAACCTCTGTTAATTTCTGGTGAGACATTCCAATACCAGAGTGGCTCTGTAATACAGTAATAGTCTGATTAAACTCAAACAGACAGATTGAAAGAATGATCTAATCAACATTGCAAAAGATACATCGTGACTTCCCCGAGGAATGTATAAAATCCACATCTGTAACATCCCTATCACGAGATGGACAACATGATGTAATGTTTTTCTGTTTTAGGCACCCTCTTAATTTTTATCATGATTCACCAAGGGAGAACATGATATAATTGCTCAATCAACATGTCTCTGTCTTCTGAGTAACTGGGACATGGAATGGCACAGGCAACAAGTGCAGTAACTAGTGACGGCCTTTTCTGTGACACTGTCATGGAATTGTTCCATTGTTCTGTGCAAGTTACAGGTGTTTAATGATGTTAAAAAGGAAAATGTCATTTATAGGTTTATCTGGACCCCAGACTATCGCATAGATCCATTCCCTGAAATCTATCAATCTCATGGCGTTTGTCCTGTCTAAAAATGGACATTTATCCTTTGGTCCTATGCAAGGAAAAGTGAATTACTGAATAATATTCATTCCACGACACTTAAGTTACAGTGAGCAAACATAAAATCAGTCCTGAAAGTTGGAGACTTCTTAAAGCTATGAGAACCTAACAACATTCAATGATTTTTCATTGCAATGTCTGACCTTGAAGCAGAAAAGAAAGAGCATCATCATTTAAATAAAAAGCATGCATAGGATTAAACTTTAGGAAAGGGTTACTAAATCATGAAGTTCAAAAAAGTAAAGAATAATAAATATAAATAAATAAAGGACTAGAACTAGAAACAAAGTGCGGAAAAGCATTGTAAAAACTAGTACCAAAGTATGGAAAAGGTACTATAAAATTTTTTATCACATACCGCATGCCAATCTTCCGCCAGCATTTCCAGTGGTCAAGCTAAGTTCATGGCCCCCTACAAAGAGAAAATGGCACAATTTAAGATTTCAGAAATCAAAGGATCCAAAGGAAAGAGGTGTGAAGCTTGAACCCAAAAATTATATTACTGGATTGAAGAAGAGAGAAGAAAGATTGAAAGCATACCTTTTCCAAGGTCATCCTGAAGCTCATGAACCACAAGGGCTCTTCCAATGACCGAATTAGGTCCACACAGAGGAATCTGAGAAATTCCAAAACAGCACTAACTTTATTACTGAACTTAGCAAGAAAAAGATGGCAGCTTCGATGAACAGAGCAAGAAAAACATCTAGAGTAAGCGTTAGAATTACCTGGTTATCCACTATTGTCGCCTCAGCTACTCCTGTAAGCGCATAAAGAAAAAGCAGAATGATCAGTGATCCATTTATGAGATGCTTAAATAATTCACTTATCTAAAGGTAAAGGTCACAGATCTTTTCAACAGGAATTACCATCAGCATTGGCAATTATGTTTCCCAGGTCACCCGCATGTCGGATTTCGTCTTCAGGAGCACCATGTGTCAACTTTTTAGGGTTAAAATGTGGCCCTGTGAACAGGTAAATACATTAGAATGACCACAGCGTAATAATGTGATGAGAGTAACTCAAACACGAATTAACATTGCCCATAGCCTATGCCATGAAGAAATTTCATAGGGCTTGTCAATGATGGCTGTGTGTCAATTCCTAACTAATCTGTGCAACAAATGAAAGTAAACTAACCAGTTGACATGCAGCCATTGGTGGTGTCACCGAACTCGTGCTGGATCAAAATGTAGTTAGTTTCTGTTGAAGCTTATGATTTCATTATGAAATGAAAAGAAACAAAGAAAAAACATCCTTACAAGGTGAAACCCATGAGGCCCAGGAGTGAGTCCAGTGATGCTAACCTTCACCGTCGTAGGTCCTATTGTGAGATGAAATGAATAATGAGCATGTTAGGCATTGATATAGATTACAAATCAGGTAACACTACCATAAAAGCAATATGTCAACATGTACAAATTGAAACAAGTCACTCTTATGTAGGCTTCATGGGGAAGAAAGGAAACCCAATAGCATAGACATAATTGAATAAGCGAACACATAAGGATCTGATGTTGGAGATGTTTTATGTCAATTCACTTGAGAATCAGAACTTCTCCAAGGAAAAAAAAAGTTCTTCTAAAGCAAAGTTCACTGAATCTCTTCTAAAATGGATCTACAATTGGCATATTGATACAGAACAGGTTACCGATGCGATCCTAGAGCGATGAACCAAAAAAAATCCACCAAATGATTTCCAAGTAATTACAAAAAAACCGGCTAGTAGAAATCAAGGGTGCCCCGATCTCGGAATCGCATGGATTTTTTATTGGATAGGGAGGAGATTTTCAAGAGTAGTAGCTACGCCACTACTCGCTTATTTTTCTATTTTCCTACTTTTAGACCTTCAAAATAGCGTTTATACTATTTTTTAATAATTTTTAGATATCTTTATCATAACAGCGTGATCATTTAGGATCCCATAGATTTAGTTATAACAAATTTTCATTTTTACTATTTTTAATAATTTTAATTAGTATAAAAGGGAAGACTTATAATATAGGAATTTTGGTTTTTCATTAATAAAATTTGAGTTTATTATCTTTTGAGAATTGTGAGTTTGTTGAATTTTTGCTTTTATTTTTCGCTGCGTTACATATTGTTCTTCCAGCATGACTATCCATTCATTTCTGTCTCTCTAATAAAAAATCCAAAAACCAAGTCTTTTGATTTTTCAAGCAATCAATTGTAAGAAAGATGAAAAAAAAAAAAAACGAAATCCAAGCTACTAATCAAAGGAGTCAAGGCGGAAAAATGTATCACCGAAACCCTAAAAAGGACCAGATATCATGTACACTGAAGGAGTTGGGGGGGGGGGGGGGGGAGGAGAGAGAGAGAGAGACCGTCGTCTTCTTGGAGGAGAGTGACGACGCCCTCGACCCGGGAGTTGCCCTTGAGGACGGCGACGGCCTTCTTCGTCTCGGAGACGATCGTCAGAGACCTGGAGGCAGCCGCCGACAGCCTCGGCGAGCGGCGGGCGAACGAGAGGGGCTGCCCGGCGAAGGAGTTGCGGAGGAGGTGGGGGGAGACGTGAGAAGGGGGAGGGGCCGGAGCCGCCAAGACTGCGTGAGCGGCCATGGCAGCCATGGTGGTTCGGGAGAGTGAGTGAGTGAGTGAGTGAAGAAATGATAAGGTGAGATGTGGTGAGGTGTTTGAGAGAGGAGAACTAGGAGAGGACCAGAGAGCGTATTATAATATTAATATTTGGAAGTTCTTGAAGAGAGAAAAAAAAAGAAAATGGCGAAATTAATTATATGGTCATTTTCAGTTTTAACTCAAATCTATGTTAAAATTTAATAGATATATGTAAGATCATCTTCGACCCATCACTTTATTAGTTCCTTAAATCATTTTAAAAGATATAAAATTCAAGAAAATGGTAAATGTTCGAGTTTTTTTTATTTGAATAAAAATTTCAGTAAAAATTAATTTGACATGGGTATAAATAACTGGTTTGAGAGATTTTTAAATAACTTTTACTCAAATTTAAGTCTAATACATATTTGGTTATATGATTGAATATGTTCTAAGTTTCATTTGGTTTTTATTCTCACTCTCATTGTATCTAAAAAAATTAAGTTTGGAATATTCTATGTTCATTTGATATTTTGGAGCATCTAGTAAATTTATCATGGAATCTTTAATTCCCCCTTTTGTTTCAGGATATTTCAAGAAAAATATTACCTTTCACATAATCTCACGGAGCTGGATTTTTAAAGAGGAATTCTCCATTTAAACCAAATATATACTAAACTGGCCTTTAGTATGATTTATGTTATACTTAAATCATTTTAAAAAAATTCTATCTTCACCAATTATTCCCTATGAACCATTTTCAAAGTCCCTCTGAGCAGGGAGTTTTTCTTTTTACAAAAAAAATCATAATTATCCATTATTTGAGCAAGTTGTAAAAATACAAAGTTAAAAATAAAAATAAGATGAACACTTACAACGTGAAGAAAGAAGTCATGGTTTACATAAAATTGTGAGGGGATAGGCCGTTGAGAGGATTTTTCGGACCATTGGAAATATCTGAGCTGATGGATATTCACTTATGTGGCATAAAAAGAACTGTTGGAGGCATTTGAGCTGTTTGAAAGCCGCTAATTATTTGGCATGAATATGAGTAAATGATTTGAGATATTTTGAATGACCTGATTCAATTTTAAATTTGAAAATACATTTGAATATAAGATTAGAGTTATATTTATAAACAGTCGTATTTGTAATTTGATTTAGAGTTAGTTTAGTAAAAGATAGTTCATTCCTCTCAATAATACATGAAAAGTAAAAATATATATAATTTTGACTTAGATATCCAAAAATGACAACACAAGTAAAATTAAAAAAAAATTATAATTTTGACTTAGATGTCATGACATGATCACAGGAATGACTTTCAACAGTCATTTATCTGAATGTTTGAAATAAATAACAAGCCGACTCTTATTTCCAATAAAGTAAATGCCTCGGCCCTTGAAATGACAAAGCTCACAAGTCTTTCTTTAATTCAGTTATTTGTCTAGTTATACGAAGTTTTTTTTTATGTAAAAGAGTAACAGTTTAAATGATTCATTTAACAAGATAATTAACCTACTAAATAAATATGAAACTATATGTTGAAGCATATATGAGACCGAGACTATGAAAGCGGTCAAATACTAAGGAAAGCGTGCACTGTTTAAGGGGTCGAAAGTCTATGAAGGTGTTTAGATCACTCTCTGTATCGATTTAGACTGTGTAATTCGATACTGATTATACCCATGACTGTTCGCATCCCTCGTATCAATCTGACAGAGGGGTGTGCAAAATGATTGATGGGGGTACAAATAGATCAGTTCCGGTCCGAGCTGTACCCGTTACTGTCATCCGGCCCAACCCAGACAACGGACCTCTGGAAACGTTAGACAAACGATCCGGCTAATGTTCTCCCAATAGACCACCAGCCATGACTGCACATTCCCCAAAGAATCGAAAAACATAAAGAGCTGGTCTATTAGTTTCATCCCACGCCCTCCTCCCCCATTTCACCCAAAAAAACATAAATCCAAGCCCATCCCAGTCCGAGAGGTTGGTGAAAGAGGCTCCGTCAACCGCAGTGGTTCCATAGCGAGGATGACGTTGTGGACAATCAAGCCAGTCCGAGGAAGAGTTTATTAAATCAGACATATAAGTGTATTTTTGCACGTGTATGCAATTGATTGAACAAGTGTCACAGGTTGTCGACTGTTATGTTACTTTTAATTCTGTACTGATCGATATCTACGACCTGGGTAGATGACCAGAACAATTTTCCGTGACTGAACTTGGTATAGGGTCACATCTCTGTTACTCAGTGCATCGTCCTGACACATACAGTCAGTATAACTCTGACCTAAGGTGTATCGCGTCAGGATACACCTTGGGTCACAAACAGTAAACAAATAGAGGGGTGTGCAAAATGATTGACTGTGTGACACACCTTGGGTCACAGTTGATAGAGGCAGATCCGGTCCGAGCTAATATCACCCGTTACTGTCATCCGGCCCAACCCAGACAACGGACCTCTGGATAACGTTAGACAAACGATCGGCCTAATGTTATCCCAAGCTAGACCACCAGCCGTGACTGCACAGTCTTCCCCAAAGATTCGAAAAACATAAAAATGTAAAAAAAAGGTTCACGTGCTTCTCTCCTCTCTCTGTCTCTCTGTGGAGCTCCCATGGAGCCCCCAAACCCTACTTCCCTTCGCGTCCTAATCCGACCTTCCAACACATCTTCTTCAACCCCTTCCATCTCTTCCTCCTCCCTTCCCTAAACCCTCCCCTCCAAACCATTCCCTCCGCAACTCTACCACCCCCTCCGCCGCCTCCAGAAGGCGTTGTCGTCGTCGGATTCGTCGGCGGAGACCCCGACGAAACGGCGCACCTCATCAACTGCATCATCGACTCCAACGCCTTCGGTTCCGGCCGGCTCGGTAGGGAACTCTGCCCTCACTCGCGTGGGGTGGAGGATGCTAGGGATCGGAAGAGGAGGATCCGGTACTACCACGACGAGGAGAGGGGGATGATCTTCTCGCAGTTCTGTTCGCCGCGGTCGCTCCGCCGCCTCGAGGAAGGGGTTTCGATGATGGGGTCCGGGTGCGGAGGGCTCGGTGACGTGTTGGAGGAGGGGGAGGCCGAGGATCTCAAAGAGATGCTTGTGATGTTCACCGTAAGTGTGTTTTATGGCTCTTCTGTTCTAAATTTGGAATTTTTTATTCAGTGCATTTAATCTGTTTATGTTATTCTTGTGGTCATTGGCAGTGGAGCAATTGTGATTTTTTATGTCATTTTGTTTTGTTGTGAAATTCGATCACATTGCAGGAAGTATTTACTAGAGTTACATATTGTTGGAATTTTGCGTTGGTAGTTGGGGCTTGTTATATTGAAAAATCCAAGACTCATGCATCTTTTTTTTTTTAAGAATTGAGAATTTGTGAAGATGTGCAATTGGTTTTGTTTAGCTCTAGAATGATCGACGTCAAGTAAGGAAATCCATTCAATCAACCATACTGTGGTGCTTTTGGTTCTGCTATTTAAACCACAATGTGAAAGTTTGTACTGATTGTTGCTAAAATTGAGTTGGGTGTATGAAATTCTGTGGATTTGTAAGGTGATTATCAAAACTCAAGGAAATTATGGACATTCATACAGTAATTGGGTTTTAGGAAGGTACAACTATCAAACTTTAAGTCTGTCTTTTGATAGGCCTGCAGTTTGGTTTTTGTCTGAACAAATATATTATCTGATTTAAATCCGCATGAAAACTTTAAATGTTATGTAAATCTTATGCAGTCTTTATCTTCATGTGTCTTTTTTGTCTTCTGATTTTTCACAGATGAAGGGGTTCAAGAGAAAATAATAGTGCTTTCATTAGGCTTGTAGAGTTGTAGTCATATGAAGATGTGAGTCTAAATGATAATATTTTCATAGTTTAGATTTACTTGAAGACATTATATTGGATGCAGGTTTGCCATGTAATTGTTTTTCTTCATGAGGGTTCACGCTTCAACACACAAAGTTTGAAAAAGTTTCGAATACTACAAGCTGCAAAGCATGCTTTTTTCCCTTTTGTGAAATCACATATTATGCCATTATCAACGTCGAAGGCTTTGTCATCACACTCACAAATATCCGGTCCAGTGACCACTTCTATATCTCCTGGTAGAGGTGGTGGTAGCATGAGTCGCCATGCTTCGGCTATCTCACTTATGTCAGGTTCAGGTTCATATCCTTCCATGTTTCCAGGTCAGTGTGCTCCTGTTATGCTTTTTGTTTTTCGTGATGACTTCTTGGATGACCCCAGTTCTGGAGCCAGTACAGAGGATTTGATGGATGCATCTTCATTGAATCCATCCACTAGTTCAAGTGCAACCCTCAGGCTTTCAGCCTCCAAGATTTCTCCTGTGCCAGCACGTCCATCGAGTAAAACTGAAGGTTTAAAAAAGAAATTGCAGTCATCTCTTGATGCACAAATTCGGTTTTTAATTAAGAAATGTCGCACACTAGCTGGAGCTGAAGGCACTCATGCTGGTTCCAGAGGCCTGGGCAACACTAGTTCCCTGCCTCTCTTTTCTCTTGACACATCAAGAGCAGTCATGCTGCTAGACAGATCAACGAGTCACGGAGGTGAATCACCAGAATATATTACTAGTCTTGTTGAAGAGGTTCGTAATCTGAAGGGAGGCTTGGATGTTTCTGTCCTTGAAAACCATTGTCAGAATGGAAACAATGAAGATATTCAGTCCATAAAGGATTTTATTTTTCGGCAGTCTGATTCCTTAAGAGGGAGAGCGGGGTCACCAGCCAGTACAAATAGTGGTTCAGCTGCTGGCGTTGGAATGCTGGCCGTTGCAGCTGCTGCTGCAGCAGCATCAGCTGCCGCTGGCAAACAAAGCACCCCTGAACTCCCAAGTTTTGAAACTTGGTTGTCTCTAAGTCATTTAATTTATGATGTATTACTCCCTGTTAGAGGCGGCTCTGTCTATCACGATGGTAGCGGTGGGATTACATATCTTCAGGGAGATGTGACCGATCATGATGCTGTTGGTCGTCTTGGAAAAAATTCTATAGAAGCAGTTGTAGTGCGTTTGGAGGGTTGTAGGGGATTGGATAGGAAATTTTCAACATCATGGTGCCAAAGGACTCTTCCAGTGGCACAGGATGTTTATATGAAAGACTTGCCTGCTTGTTATCCAACTGCTCTCCACAAGGCACAATTGGAAAAGGCTTTGCATGCTTTCAGCTCTATGGTCAAGGGACCATCTGTTCATTTGTTCATGGAAAAGTTGGAAGAAGAATGCACGTCCATTTGGAAAAGCGGGAGACAGCTTTGTGATGCTGTTAGTTTGACAGGAAAACCATGCATTCACCAACGACACCATACTGAAACCTCTGATCTGCCGGAATCTGATATTAAGCCACATTCTAGTGGGTTTGTTTTCCTCCATGCTTGTGCCTGCGTCGTTCAAGGCGTCTACGAGATGACCCTTTTGATTTTGACAGTGCTAATATCACTTTCAGTTGTTTTCTCACTGTGAAAATCTTCTGTCAGCTCTCCAATTACCAAAAGCAAGTAATGGTGGCATCTTTCAACCTCCTCATGGAGCCTGATTCGTCTCGGTGGGGCAAGATATTATGAACCTTCTAAAGGATTGCTTCAAACTGGCTTTTGCACCACTGAAAAATTTCTCTTAAGGTGGACAATAATGCTTGAGAAACAGAATGGAGCAAACGGCTCACCAGCATGTCTTACTCACAGAAGACCTTCTATGAAGCCAATTTCACATCCCAAGCTTGAGCTTGCTGTAGATAAAGAAGCCAAAAGAGATGATGATGCACAGTTATCCTTTTCAAAAGAAGTCCAAATAAAGAGATACAGGAACAGAAAAGATCTTCAGTGGACATATACACTGATGAGCCGAAGATAAGTTTTGGAAGAGGTCTTCCGTCTTTTCTTTGAAGAAGCCCTTTCTGATGTTGTCGCTGGATTGAGTGTTTCGGATTCCATGTTTCCCCTCTTCAACAAAAAAACAAGTGCGTATAGGCTTAGAGAAACGTATTAAACAAAAGGATGAACAAAAACCAACCAATCATCAAATTCATGCTAGTAGTCGTCAAGTATTACAGAAGTCTGGAGATGCTGTCGTCGAGGGGTTTGCCATAGCTCTGCTACTAGTTGCTATACTGAAGGTGACCCCGTTTTACAGATAGGAAGTAATGTAGTGCCTGTCAACATAAATAATGTTGGATGGAAAAAGCCAGTTACTTCTTCAGAACAGTTCATAGCCTATGTTGGGTTTGAGCATGAGTGCCCTTATGGGCACCGATTTTTATTATCTGCCAGCCATCTCAAGGATTTGGGATTACCGTATTCCTTGGAGGAACATGACTACAGTTCTAATGGAAGTTCTGATAGGATATCTGCAGAATCATTGCTCCCAAAGAATTATAGCATGCATGATAAATTCCATCCACATTCAAATGGACAGAGTACTGGTTCTATGGATAAGGACATGAAGATGAAAAAATTAAAGGAAACGCCAGCCAATGGTATCCAACAAGACTATACAGACAACTTTTTCTCCAGATCAGAAAAGGATCGTTACAAGTCCTCTCATGTGCATCCACATTATGCCCAGTTTGGGAAGGCAATGAAGAGAACTTTCACTATATGACCACCTTGGATGATGGTTGGCATGCACACTCACTTCTCAACAGGAACTTGCCCATATACATGAACTGTCCTCATTGCAGGAACTCTGAAATAAGAGCCATCAAAAGATGAAGTTTGCAAGTACAGTATCACAACTTCAACGAATTTTTGTGGTATGTGCCTGGCTTTCTTCCCTTATCTTCTAGCTCCTTGGAAAAACCATTATTTTATTGATTGCATTCCTTTTTTCTTTTATAGTTCAGATAAAGTCTATTCTTTATGGATCTTTTTTTTTCCCCCTTTTTTCTGTGAAAGATGTAAGATCTCCCTTCCTGAATTTGGACTGTTGTATTGAGTGGGGTGATATTGTTGCATAGCAGGTAGATTTTCACAGTTTTTCTCTATGAAAGACGCAAGCCTCACTTTCAGATTTTGACTATTATGTTGAGAACGGGCATGTGATGATGCATGATAGGTAGAAAAATAGGAAATATCTGTAGGACATAAAGAAGGCCAAATTTTCTCTATGATGTTGGGTGATAAGCTTCCCAGAAATGGAGGTGCTTACAATAGTTCAATATGAATGGCAAGAAAGTTGAGGATAGCAATGATCATCTCTGAGGAATCTTCAAAGCATCCCCAATAGGGGCATCATTTTACAGAGAACTTCCTTCTTCAGCATTTTCAATATGAGACCTGACAGGGCCAATGTGTCAGAATTGATGGTTGGGAGGCCCCGATAGTCCTAGATGAATGCAGGAGAAACAGTATAAATTCTAGTGAACTTGGTATATATGAATATTTGAATCAGGAGGGAATGAAAAATGAGAGCAGCCCTAATTACTAGTTTCTACCAAGAAGCACTTACTCTGGACATTGCATGTCTGGGGACCGTGGAAAAAGAAACATGCCAATGTCAGACATCTGATTGAAAACCCAGCAGATGCAACTTCAATATGTTTTGGTTCTTTTTTTTTGTTTGCTCTCAAACCTAATTATATAGTTATTCAGAGCATGTTGCTTTTGTTGTCATATGATACTGCGTGCTTGTGTTTATGTTAAAAAAAAAAAATTGTGCCTAAAGTCTTGCTATTTGGTATAGAAATGTGGTGGTTGCATTTATACTGTTATCATCAAGAAAAAAAACTACCCTCCTATGATCATTCTAAATCATTCTAAAAAAACTGCGTGCAAGATGAACTTACTTCACATTGTAAATCATCATAAACCTAAATGATTTTTCTTTCTTTGATTGTGAATGCTGTATAAATTCTTGAGTTTAATACAGATGCTACAAGATGTAGGACTGAAAGCTAAAAGAAAAAAGCAAATAGGAAAATACATCAAAATTATGAAGGTTCAAGTGATTAATTCTTGGATGCCTTCTCTTTAGCCATTGCATCAACTTCAGTATTGGTTCAATGGATAATATATCTGATGGTGAATTGGCTTAAAACTCATAAATCTCAACCATTCATTTATAACTATCTATTTATTACCGTCTTTCTTCTGAGTTATGCCTGTAACACATGGATATATACTTTATTACTGACTTGTGCTTATCCATTTATTCTGCTCTGTAGGTAACACCTCCATTTCCTGTTGTTTAGCTTCATGTCCTGTTGTTCAGTTTGAGGTAAATATAACCATCATTTCCATATTTTCACTTTGATTCCCAAATTCGATGATGTATACTTAAATTTTTTCACCTGTTTATTATGAATATTCTATTGCTTTTTCGTTTTGATGGAAATCAATATATTTACCCAGGTTTTATGGACATTTCTTTTCTTTTTTTGCACTGTAAAATTGTATTATTCTCTTTTAATATGATTGTTGTTAAACTTGCATATATTTGCATAATCTGAATACTGTAAGCTATATGACAGCTGATAAGTATTGTTTAAGGGTTGTGATTGTAAAAATTTATCCTCACAAAAAAAATCATCTATGTTGTGATTACAGTCTGCATGCCTTCCTCCGTCCGTCTCAGGCAGTGAGCAACAGTTGCAATTCAGTCTTGGTTGTCGTGTTATTTTACCTCCTGAGAGCTGCCTTACACTTAAGCTTCCATTTGTCTATGGGGTGAAACTGGCTGATAGAAGTATTCATCCACTAAACTATCTGGATAATCGACCAGAACTTACTGCCTGGATCACCAAAGGCACAACTTTGCAAATTGTTTCTTAGGACTGTCATATTGATGTGCAGATGCCATTGATAGTACTTGAACTGTGTGAATCAGCTGTATTTCAGGACAGCCATGCGGCAGAGAGTGCAGAATCTATATGCAGTTCTATTTAGCCACAGGTACAGATTGTGGATCCCCATCTTTTCTTACCTTCATTTTATTTAGAAGATGTAGTTACAACCTTTCTTAAAATCAACAATAGATTGTTTCTGATTTTTCCAGCTTCTTTGATCTCATGGGACGCTCCAAGAAGCATGTTTTGTCCCAGGCTGTTTCATTTACCCGCGTAACTGCTGCCGTACAATCTGATTGGTTGGCAGATTCTAGCTGTTGCCTTTTGATATTTACTAGGCTGATGGATGACCAGGTAACGTGAGGTTTATTTCGATGAGATTTTGACATGCATATTTACTCTATGCAGTCACATGGGAATATGCATTTTTCTAGTAACCAGATTTATGAGAAATGTGCTGCTTTTAGTTTCACATCATATTGAAACAAGTTAGGGATTCAAAATTAGTGTGACCAGTTAAGTGTGTGTGTTTGAACTTAGCTTTATTTTTTTAAAAAAAAATTAATCTTTTTTTTTTTTTTTGGAGGCAAAGGCGATAATCCTACCACCTTACTTAAATGATATAACTGGGGTACAGTTCCAATAAAGGTAAAAGAAAAAAAAATAAAACAAAAAAATCACATTCTGTAGTCAACGAGTATACTACTGCTAGCAAAGGATGTCCGGAATACTTTCTTCCTACCTGTCTCCACGGATAGCACTTCGAAATCAAATCAATCAGTAATAACCAGACTGTCTTGAATCAGATTCATGCCTGTGGCCCCAATACAAAATTTTGCCCAATTCTTGATGAACTGAATTGTGCCCTCCATTTATTTCCCCAGGTAACTTTTCATTTATGCTTAATTGGTGAAAAAAGAGAAAAGGAATTCAAAAGGAAAAAAGAAGAAAAGTTTATGGCTAAAGTGCACTGCTGGAATCGAAGAGGTGATACTTAAATTGTATATATGTTCATTTTGAAGATGGTTAGTGCAACTGAAATCCCACAAGGTTGAAGACATCGAACTGAACAGGATAAAGAATGAAAACACAATACACAATAAGAAACTAGGCTCATCTGTCTTCAAGATTTAACCAGCACCCAGTTTAGCCCGAGAGTTGGCTTGCAATTTGGCTGATTTCTGAACCTGGCCAACAGGAACAGCTTGTCTTCTCGCAATAATGGAGATGTTATGACTGCCAACATGAATACAAGTGCATGTTGAGATATCACAAATGGAAAACTCACTTATTTTTCCTTGCGAATTTCTTTTGTGCATTGCATTTTTTGTGAACTTTTGTTATCTTGTTCTTGTCCTAGTTATCAGAGCATTAAAATCTTAGTTGGTCTGTGATCAGTTAATCAGTTTGCTTTGCAAATTCTATTCAACATTTGTTCCTATCCATGGTCACTTAGTAACACTGACCTTAAAAATGGCCAACAAAGATTGGAATTCTCTTCCTCCATGCTTCCATCCCCATTGCAGAAACCCTTGAGACTGAGCCAACCAAATAGTTTATCTCTTCCTCTTCCTTTGTACTAGTAAATTATAATGATGATGCTTAATATAACAATTTATTTGATTATTTTCCTGTTTCTTTCGTCAAAAAATATATACTCAATTTCAGATCAAATGGGTCAAGTTATGGATTCAGATGTTATCCCTGCACATTTCAATGTTGGAGATTGTGGGTTTAACCCCAGGCATTCATTGCACAAAGCCACAAACACATACACACACACACGGGAAAATAGAAAAAAGAAAAAAAAAGAAGCCTCTGTTTCTGCCGTTTCAGACAAAATGTTAATGAAATCGAGGGTGGAGGAAAAAAAAAGTGTACAAGATTATATAGGGATCTTAGTTGTAGAGGTGATTAATAGCTTCAGTCAGGTTTTGATTGACTATAAAGGCACCTACTCTTTTAAAGTAACTAAATTTTTCTTATCCATGCGAGGATTTTTAATCTATGCGAGGAGTTGAATCTAACTATAGGATGCATTTTATGCAGGTGTAGCTACAATCCCCACATGGCTTGTGCTTCATCAAACCTGGTCTTATTTTCAATGGTAACCCCCCATAAACTGCACATCCATGGTTTTCTAATCCTTGAGGACATCTACTTCTGTTTCTCATTGAATTTTTGGCTAATCATGTTTACAGATCATCTCCGGGGTCCTAAGAGGCGCTGACATTGACAATCTCAACTTTGGGAATGTAACTGTTATGCCAATACCATATTTAACATGCTCTTGAGTCCCAGATGATCTCTCCTAGGGCAATGAAAAACTAATAATAAATGACATAACATCCAAACCATGTTTTGACAGTTTTGTGTAGTACAACTTTATATATTATTTGCAATTTGTACATATTTTGTGCCATACATGGACCCAATTCAATAATGCAGATCTGAATTTGTTGTATGGCAGGCTGTACCTAATCCTTAGTTACAAGATGTTTCGATTGAGTCAAAATATCATGCATTATTCCACTGCCCATAATGGCATTTGTAGTACCATGGCTTCAAAATACAATGTAACAGGCTGTTCTATGTATGATCAGTGAATTATCTCATTGAATCCATGGTTAAACCTTGTAAATCATAACCTCTAGTCGGTGGCAACCTCTCTTGGAAATAATATGTGCCACTCATCAAGTCATCATATCATGTACATAATATCCCCACCTAACTAATTAAAACCATGTAAAGGCACAGCTCACCTATTTCAAAAGATGTTGGTGCTAGAGACAAACTAATAAGTTATCAGCTACTGTTCGTCTCTTCTGAAGATGGGTTCCCCACTCAAAAAGAAATATAGAAATGCACCGTAGATTGGCAGGGCAGAGACTAGTCCCAGTGATCATTTCATCTTCACCACACAATTATTTGAGGTTTTTTTCATTAAACAAATAAGGCCAACTTGAAGGGACCCAGTTTTCATTGTTTATTCCAAGTGGGTACAAAAACACCAATTCTGTTGTAAAAGATTAAAAACTCGTATAAAGTTTCACAGCTTTTTGTTTGGAGATACTGTGGCCTGTAAACATTGTCAAAGAAAGTAAATTCGAAAGGCATATTGGTTGCTTTGTTGGTCAACCCAGTTATCAAGTAAAATGTTAATAATATTTATACATAATGGTTTGAATTTTTTTAAGGTGTATATTTATCTGAATGAAGTAGAATTATTATACTAGAGGAATTTGATTATACACTTTTTTGTATTTTACTAACCTAGCATACCAGCAACACTTGGGTATTAATTCCAGTTTTATTGGCTCCAATCCAATGATGCATTTCTGATTGTTGAATCTAGCTTATCTAAAACTCATAGTATGTATATATGAGCATTGATACACTTGGTTCATATTGTAGCCCCAACTGCAGCCCTATCATTATGATAAAATAATATATATTGCATTATCATAATGTATGATGTTTTATCATAGTGTACAGAACAAATTTTTTTCATTTTTTTTAAAATGAAAAAAATACATTATTATATCTGACTATTTACTTCATTTTATATAACAACACATACTTTAAAAAAAATATATTTTTTAAAAAAAAGAAAAACCGGTTTGCACCGCAGTTGTGACTGGATATATCATTTTCCATGCATATAGGTCCTTCCATCTGATGCATGGATCGGGTTAGGTCCAACAGACGTTGGACAATTTGATTGTCCAACGCATTCCCGATCGTCCGATATTTATACACAAATTAATTGAATTCTAAATAAGAAGGTTTTGAATATAATTGCATTCTAAATTTAGTTTTAAATCTTACAAAATATTTCAATCACAACAATATAAGAAGATCGGACGGCCATGATCGCGTTGGACAATCCAACACCTATTGGACCTAACCCGATCCCTGATGCATTGCTGAGGAATCAAAACTTTCCTATTTTAAGTTTTTAACACATAACCTTACCAAAAACCCCAAACAAAAATATAAACAGAATCCTACATGAAATCATTGAAATCTCAAATAATGAATAATAACAACAAACCAACAATACAATGATCCCCCGTCATTAAAAGCAATTAAAATTTAAAAAAATGAAGGATTCAACTGTCATTAAAAACAAATACAAGGACAAAAACAGTAAATGACCTCTTGTTAGGTCAGTCAATCTCCATAAAACAAAACGAAAAAACCTTTCATAATTAATATTTGAATATCTAATATATCGATTTCGAAGAATCCCACGGAGAGGGACGGGACAGTAATTATAAGCTGTCACAAAGTCCTTTTCATTAAAAAAAAAAAAAAACCAGTTTTAAATCCATCTCACTCTATTGTTTTTTTTTCTCAACAAATCTTCCATTAGAGGAAGAACAAAAGAACAACAGAGCTATGGTCCAGGGGGTTCTCTGTCCGAAGTGGTGTTCGTACATGCCACTTTAAACAACAACAACAACTGGTTTTTCCCGATCTCCCACTCCTTATATCTTCATCATCCACCATTAATGCAATCTCTGACAGACAGGCAAAGCAAAACATACAAAAACCCTCCCTTTTTTTCAACTGCCCCCCCTTTATTTTTGAATCTTGAATCGAAAACCCATATTCATTGATCCCCACTGGATCTTCTTCAGTTCACTTGTTTAAGCTTCCATGGAGGGTCGGATGAGGAAATACAGCCAAGTGAGCCCGGAGAGATCGAAAGTTTGGACTGAGCCGCCTCAGAAGCACCACCACCAACTAACGCATCCTCAACAGCAGCAGCAGCAACAGCTACAGCAAGGAAAGAAGATTCCGGTTGTGTATTACTGTGTCGGAATCGGCACCTTGAGCACCCCCACTTCATCGAAGTCCCTCTCTCAACCTCAGATGGGCTCTACTTGAGAGGTGGGTACCCTTCAAAATCACTCCTTTTTGAGTTTCCTTTTATGGGTTCTTGTAAAAATTGGGTTTTTGTTTTTGGGTTGTTTAGATGTGATTGAGAAGCTTAATGTTCTGAGGGGGAAAGGAATGGCCGCCATGTACTCTTGGTCTTGTAAGAGGTAACAAAATTGTTTTCGAAACCCTAAATTGAATTGCTTTTGAGACCCACATCTAAAAAATTTGATCTTGAATTGGGTGGCATTGATGGGTGGATCATTAGGAGTTATAAGAACGGATTCGTGTGGCACGATCTCTCTGAGGATGATCTGATCCTTCCCGGCCAGGGCAATGAATACGTCCTCAAAGGATCCGAGCTTTTAGACGAATCGCCTCCTGGTAATGGAGCTATTGCTTTAAAGTAGTTAACTTTTGCAATGTGTTTGATGTGTTAGCTAATTTGTTTTTCTTGTGCTTTGTTGTAAGATCGAAATAACCACAACAGCACCACTTCAAAGCATCAAAACCCGAAAGCAATTTCGCAAGAATTACCTACTTCTAGAAGCCAAGATGCCTCCTCTTCCTCTTCTTCGAGCATTAGAGAATCCAAACAGCCTGCACCACAACTTCAGTCACCACCGCCACCGCCACCGCCATCTAACGAGGAAGACACGTCGCTTGCTATGTCCCCTGACTTGGTGGCTCACCGGAGAAGTCCCCAACCTTCATGGTGCGGCGGGGGCTCCTCCCCGAGCTTGACTGAATACAAAATCTATCAATCCAATGGGGCTGCCGATGCCTCCACTCAGACTGAAGAGAGGCCCAAAAAGGAGCCCCACCCAAATCGAGAGACCTGTACGAGGTGGGTCTCCACAGAGGATGTCTCTCTTGTGCCCAAGAGGAGTCCGGAGATAAATGTTGTGGACGATGTCGTTTCACCTCCCCCAACCTCCTCTTCGGGTGCATCTTCATCGGGCGGGAAGACCGAAACTTTGGAGTCGTTGATCAGGGCCGATGCGAACAGGATGAACAGCTTTCGGATACTCGAAGAGGAGGAACTGCTCTACCCAGGTGAGGGGAGCTCGAAAATGAAGGCCACGGATGTGCTGCTGCAGTTGATCACATGTGGGTCTATCTCCGTGAAGGACCATCATAGCTTCGGGTTGATCCCGACTTACAAGCCAAGGTTCTCGCACGTGAAGTTTCCATCTCCGATGATGTTTTCCTCGGGACCAGTCGGTCTCAGGGAACTTGATTGCCTTTCGGAGAACCCACGAATGGTAGGGCTGAGGATGGAGGATAAGGAGTACTTCAGTGGGAGCTTGATCGAGATGAAGAAGCACAAAGACGAAGGAGAAGTGTTTGTCACACTCAAGCGCTCGTCTTCCTACAATGCTGATCGGTGAATTTTCTTCTTTCATTTATGTCCTTATTTTTATTTTCATTATCTAATGGTATGTTGGTTCATGAATTAGATGTTATAGTTATCATTATTAATTATATGTGACTAAAATTAGTAGTGGCATGCATTCATCCCATCTGGTAGATAAACCCTTATTATCGGTCATTTGATTCTTGTGCTATCTTAATCTCATTAATGGATTCTATATTTGTCCATGAACGAAAATTTTCACCATGAACCCACATACCTGCATTCAGTCCACATGCCTGCATTCAGTCTTCTCTTGTTTGATGTCATTTCTAGAAATAGTGATGGTTGATTGGTTTGATAGTTGAGTCTTTTGATGTTAGTGTTTCCTTTAATTTTTCATCCATGTTTTATTAGCTTGTTTTGAAGTTGGATATTTTTGTGGAGCACCTATGTAAATGGTAGCCTCTTAGTTTGGTACAATGATTTTGGGAAATATCATTTCAGACACAAAGGTTATGGATTGATTTGTGAACTTTTCTTGATTTCTTCCTTAGCTGAGGTGTCTGTGCCTTGATTCTGTCTTCAGGTCCTACTGTTGTTTGTGATTATCCTGATTGTATTTGTGTTTAATTGTTAATTGATGCTAGACAGAATCTTGGAGGTTTGTCTCATTTGTAAATTGTGTTTTAGCAACTAAAGTCACTGTTGGTCGATTAAATCATCCATCTTGTTAAATTAAATATTTGAAGCTGCTAATGTGTTCTCATAGCTCATTTAGCTTTCACTAAAAGCAGTACTAGCTAGCTCTTCTCATTGAAATTCTTCAAATCCTGAGCTTGAGAAAAAAATGGATTGCAGCAACTGTAAGCCAGTTGAACCAACGACAGACAGAGAGAGGAGCAGCGCCAACTCACCGCGCTCAAAGTGCCTCCCTCGTACCATTAAAATCTCGTCCAACAGGCAGTCGAAGAACGAGATGATGAGATCACCATTATCAGATGGTGGTGCGAGGAAGTCATCCATTGGGACTGACCGCACCTCCCAATCAACTTCCCTCCCCACTTCAAAGGGTGGCAGCAAGAGATTCACCGAACCATCCTCTGCAAAGGGGACATCCAAGGATGGGAAAGTGATCAAGATCGAAGAAAGTTAAGTTCTTTTAATTGCCTTGCTCCATTTTTCGATCATTATTTAACATCGATTGGTTTGGGTGGTCCTGATTGAGGTTTCTATTGTGTTTGTCATTGCAGGCTTACTTCGGGAGCTCGGGTTATAATCCAGTCAAGGGCGCCATGTGATGATAGTGAAGACAGCTCTGGTTCTTAGAAAGGGGCAGACATGACTTCTCTTTAGTTTCCACTTCTCCAGTTGGTAACTTTAATAGTCTTGTGAATCTCTGTTTCTTCCATCTTAAAATATATTTTTGTGGGAATATAGGATGATTCCTTGTTTGTAATTTTGGAAAGTGTGTTTAAAGTTTATGTTGGTTCTCAACAATTCAAATTTCCGAAATCTGTGTATTGACTATTGAGAGAGCTATAATTAGGATCTTTTTTGTAACCTCACAAAAGTTTCATCATTTTGGGAAATGGTTAGGATGACCATTCTTTTAAGTCTCTTTTGCATTCTAACATGTTTTTTTTTTTACATTAGCTTGTTTAATCAAATAAATAAGTTCATAAAAAGAAGTATATGCTTAAATGGATTGATTTTTTTTTATCAAACAGAAATAAATGGAACAATTCAAGTTAATCGATGAATGACGATACTAAATTATAGGAAAAAGATACACGTATCTCCAATTGCAGTCTAACCTATTTTTCTTTCTTTTTATAAAATTATACATTTACCCTTTGAAGTATATGCTTATGAAATGAAGTATATACTGAGATTCATTAGTGTATTTTTTTTTCATGGTAAAAAAAAAAATGGTCTGTAGTATATGCTATGATAATGCAATATACACTACGTTATTATAGTGTATATGCTGCAAAACGGGCAGTAAAAATGGACTGCGTGTATTAAGACTCTAAATTATATCACGTGCAAAGAAAAAAAATACTAATTAAAGAATATTTAAATATGCAACCATCAGTATTTCATAATGTAGAATAGACAATTAATACTAATAAATATTGCATTAAAATAAGAACTATTATTGTGCTATTCTAACATGATTTGATACAACGACGAGGCTTCACAATTATTATAATATGTGTGTCTTTAATTAGGGGTGGTAAACGAGTCGAGCAGCTCGGGCTCAGTTCAATTAAAGCTCGTTCGGGTTCGTTCGATTAGACAAATGAGTCGAACTTGGATATTTTTTAAAACTTAATTTGTAAACGAGCCCGAGCCTGAGCTCGAGCTTATGTCATTTTCACATGTATAAAATGTTGTAATTTGTGAAAGATGATTTCTCAAATATTAAACAAGTTTTTTTAGCTAAACAAGTCCGAGTCGAGTCTTGGTTCAAGTTTTGGCTTGACTCGTTTAACAAACGAGCCGAGTCGAGTTTCAACTGAACTTTTCACTAGTTAAACGAGTCAAGCTTGAACATGAAATTAAACTCAGTTCGAGCCAAACCTTATATTAAATGAGCACTCCTATCTCTAATGGATGAAATGAAATACTCACTGAAAATCAAATCACTATGCGCTTGGTTAACGAGAATTGCATAGTACAATCAAAATCAAAACGGGGAAGCAAAGCGATGAATCCTACTTAAATTTGAGGCATGCAAGAGTGCCCAATGTGTGTGCCGATAAGTGTCGAGTGTGGATCGCACAACGTCCCAACAACGACACACCAGCACGGCACCCAGGCCAGCGCGGACAGAACGCAGCCACAGTGCGAGAACAGGGCGCGGGCAGAGCATGCAAGAAAAATTCCTCGTACACAAACAATTTAATTTTTTTTATTCAGAAACTTTTACTAGGGAAATGATTTTGGTAGAGGTGTCTTAACGGTTTTTTTTATATTTATTTAGAGACTTTTACGTTTTTTTTTTAATAGCAAAATTATAGATTAATATTTATTTCAATCATAATATAAATAGACATTGTTTGAATGGAGTGAGAGGAAATGGAGAAAGCAAAAAACCATTATAATAGAAAGAAAATCCACAAGAAAAATAAAAAAAATGTGTAGTTTGAATTTTGGTTGATAAAATGACTGAATTTTTAACATTTTCCTGCACAAAATGTTCAAGAAAGTATCAAAACAAATTAAAAGTAAATGAAACTTTTTCAAAATGTTAAAAAAAGTATCAAAACAAACTAGACGTGCTTAAGAGCCACTGCTACGAGAGGGAAAACCAGTCTAGATTGAAATGCATCCCCAAGTTTTCTCATTGGTTCCATTTAGATACCTGCATCTTCCTTCTCTTCCTTGGATGCCCTGCACTTTTGCATGACTGTTAACAATGCAGGATGATCCAACGCATTTTTGCCCCTGAAAGGTTACCAAACTATCAATAATTATAATTAAACAAAGTTCTTTAAAAAAAATTTAGAAAATAAAGAAACAATATCTCATTTCCACCTCTCCTACTTGCAACTACTTGCAACAACTCAATGAGATAGTCCATCACAGAACTTTCTACTTTCAAACTGTTTTAAGGTTTCCAAGATAATGAAACTGATATCAAGCTGAAAAGATTAGGCATCACCCATTTATAAATAATCCAAATCAATAATAAAAAAAAAATAATTGCATCTGCCCAACATGGTTATAGATGCTTATCAAATCAATACAAATTGGTTTATTTAAAACTAGAAAATGCCTTAGGCAAGGAGAGACTATCCCTAGTTATATTCATTTTGTTTATTTATACCAAAAAACATATTAAAAAGATTGGATACATTCATTTTATTTTGATTTGCAATGAATTGGATGGTCAATATTAGTCATCAACCTTCCTCATATGAATATTTGACAAGTTTAGCAAGTAAAAACTTTCATTACCGTCATTGAGTTTTTACAGAATCTTTAGATGAATTTTTTACCCCTAATAAAGTAGAATTGTAAAGTATGCATGAAATATGGATTTGTAGATCTTGAAAATATCTTTCCAACACCATATTTTGGGCCTAAATACGATTCTTGATGCAAAAGTTATGGTCACAGCAGTGGAATAGTTTTTAAAATTTATTTGAAGAATATTTAATTGGATTTTGATGTTTGACTCTCTCTTTACCAAATATTTTTCTAGCATAATTTTGGATCTTCTAGAATCTTCTTAATTCTCTTTTATATATTTAAATGCTTTATAAAATATCTTGTATTGATAATCATGATTTATCTCAACTACCTGTAATAACATATAAATTCTGAATATTAGTCATTATTACACATAAAATTAGGAAATAGAAAACTAAATTAAGAGGCACAAATGTGCAAATAATATGTTAATCAGGTTTAACATTCTATTTTGAGAACATGTGGGAGACGACCCAGTGTATTAGGGCTTGGGGCACTGTTATATGCAGGGTTACAAACATTCAGATCAAAGACAACGCATTCCTCATTTCTAAGTAGAGAGGGGCTCAGGTGGGGGCGGGGTAGAAACTTTTTTTACTTGACCTTGCCCGAGAGCCGGGGCGGGGCGGAGGGGCACCGTGACACTTTGCGTGCGTGTTATAGCTTTATTTATTTTCTTCTGCTTCTATGTTTTATTCTTCTTTATTCTCATCTCATTCAGTCATGTTTTTTCTTCCTTCTGAAATAGAATTTGATTACATTTCATTAAAAAATAATAATGAAAATGAATATAATTACTCTAACATGACGAGGGACAATAATGCAAATGAGTAAAATTAATCAAACATGACAAATGACAATAATGAAAATGAGTACAATTATTCAAACGTGACAAATGATAATAATAAAAATGAGTGCAATTATTCAAACATGATAAAGGGGAAAAAAATGAAAATGAGTATAAATATTCAAACATGACTGAGGACATTTATTTTAATGGAGGAGAAGAAACACATCTTGATTTGGTAGCAACTGAAAAACTTCAAACCAGTCGTAATTTATTTTTCTTTCAATGAAATGTAATATCTTTTCTCATTTATTTGTTGCAGTTTTGTTGCTATTTTTATCATAATGTTTTAAATATGGTTTGCATAGCAGAACACAAGAAATGTTTATAATGTCACATTTTATTTAATCTTCTTTCAAAATTTTAAATAGACAATATATTAATACATTTTATATATATAACAAATATTCTAGCCAATTAATTAAAAAATAATCTATGTTACATATTCTATAAACAATGCAATCACAAGCATAATCATCCCATCCACAAAGCTTATGAGTTATAACTGTCCAAATTTCATCAAAGAAATGGGTCAATTCATCACATGACACCATTCATACTTTCATAGAAAGTGATTTGTGTCCAGCTATTCTACCCAGAAACTCCACATTCATTTATTATTCATGAGTTATCAAATCAAATGAAAAGTTTTTTTTTTTATGGCCGCCAAGCTGCCGAGAGTTTTTTATTTTTATTTATCAAACCCACTCTAGATCAATAACGAGGAAACAGACACGTTATCCTACGATTTTTAAAAGGTATGTTATTACTTTTGAATGATTGATTTATCATTTTCTTATCAGATTAAATTAAATTTTGTTTATTTAAATTTTTTATTTTACATTAGTGTCTCTAGTGATGTTTATATAACTGTACTCATTTTTTTATTATTGTAATTAAATCTGAATATCATCAATATCAAACTATACAATTGATGGATTGAAATATATAGTTTATAAATTGAACTGTACAAAGATTAACATATATACCCAATAGAGGCAGATCTAAAGGTTGGTTGGGCAGCGATGATTGCATAATTAGTGGTACCAACGGGCGCATGGTCCATCTAGAGAGCTAGAAACGACGTCATATTTCGAGGAGCGAGGTAATACAAGGAGAATATGTGAAAAATGTTTAAGAGGTGTCTGCAAGACTGGGGACGTACGCCACCTAGCTAGTGAAGGCGGACAAGGTGCGTTTCAGCAACAGAAGAATGATGTTAGGCATATAACCAAGCGGGACGTTTTTATTCTATTCTCATATACTCTCAGAGTTTGTAATTTGAAATCAGAAATGAAATCGGATAGCAAATTTTTACTTTTATTAAAAAAACAAAAAAAAGGGTTGACCAATACTTTGGGTGATCCAAACCCATTAGAAAAGAAATTCATCTTTTTTTATCGCTTCTTTAAAATGACTTCAAAGTCATTATTGTCACCCACTCTCATCACCTCCTCTGTGGAGCTTCCCATTTTAAAGTCATTTCACCGAATAGGTGACGAGAGTTGGTGAAAATGATGACTTTGAAGTCATTGTAAAGAAGCATAAAAAAAGATGAACTTCTTTTCTAATTGGTTTTGATCAACCGTTTTTTTGTTGATGGGCAATAGCAAGTGTATCAAGATTGTGGATAACCACTTTGATCTTGTTTTGTTATAAAAAGGATTGGTTGTTGATTATTTGGCACATACAAAACGGTGATATCGAGCCAATGTTGAAGAAGATATTTAGGTAGCTCAATTTTTTCATTTTTGAATATTGTTCGATGTATCTTTACTTATGAAACTTAAGTATATATTGATTGTAGTGGGTGATAAAATACATGGATTATTGGCACAAGAAGGTGATAATCTGTGGCAAATTGAAGAACTCTACATTTATAAACTGAAATAGTTACATCCCATTTCTTTGTGATTTTAAGAACTAGTTATCAACTTTTATATCCGGTACCAGATTTATTATCTTTTATTTTAAAGAATCAATCAACTTGTAGTGTCACTCATTTTTCTTTTTGAGTATCATATGCATGCACAGTCTCCAGTGGTCATAGAACAACGGTTCATGGCTTACATGTGTTAAGGATAAGTCTTGGGTTCGAGTCTTAACACTGTGTCATACATCCTATTGTTAGTCGAAATTCAAAAGAATTTCTAAAATAACATAAGAATTCTACGTAGGAAGGGTTACCCCTTGCGGTATGATTGACATTTAAGATTCCAAAAGCCAATAGATCAAGCTTCGTGTACCAATCATTTCGAAAAAATATCTCCAACTTTCATATATCTTAGATGCTCTTCACTTTCGATGCAGTTCACTCACAAGATTGGACTTCTCTGTGACAATCCACAAGGCAGGATGTCTCAATGCCCTTTAGCCCCTGAAAGATTACCAAATGATCAATAACTATAATAAACAACTTTAAAAAAATTAAAAAAAAGAAGAAATAATACCTAATTGTCACATCTTATTCTCGCAACAACTCAATGAGAGAGTCCATCTCAGGAAATCTTACTCTCAAAATTTGGAGGTTGTTTGAGATGATGAAATTGATATCACATAAGTTCATACTTTTCGTTAGACCTAAAAAGATTAGGTATCACTTATAAATATACAAATCAATAATAAAAAATTAATTTCAAACAATATTAAAAAGATGGAAAAAATTCATAAACCCCCCCCCCCCCCCCCCAATCTATCATATATCCACGTAACCCTCACATTTTCATATATCCGTATAAACCCATGTAAACAACCCACATATAAAAAAAAACCCTCCGTTCCATCAATCTAACCATCCATTAACCCCATAAAAAAATTTCCATTTTAACCCCACATGACAACAATAAAAGGGGCTTTTATTTCCACTCCTTTAGATATTCAACCCATCCCAAAAATATAAATTTTATTTATTTATTTTTAATAGTGAGGAAACCACCCCGAACCCTGAATCCCACTCTCTCATACATTCAAACCCTTTTCTTGAAACTCTGACTACCCATCTCTGTTTCTCTCCACAGCACTTAAAACACCACCAAAACCACAAACCTACCTGTCTCTCTCTAGAATCCATGGCATTGCCCAAACATCTTCCCCTTCTCCTCCACCTGCTATCCTACACACCCAAAGCTTAACACCCCAAATGCCAAAAAGAGGTTGCGATTATTTGTTGTTCAATTTTAACTTCTTATATAATTGCATAGTGGGTAACTTATTATCAGCATAACATGTTTGAATAACAACTGACCATGTGTATTGGACGTCAACATACCCTGTTGGATCTATGGGTGTGTTTACGGGGGATTATATAGATATATGAAAAAGTTATGGGGTTATGTGGATATATGATAGATTATAAGGGTTATATATTTTTTTTTCAAAAAAGTTTACATGCAAAATAAACAACTAATGTACCAGGTAAATCAATGTCATAGAAAAATGGGATGTCACCAGTCTTGATACGAATGCCAAATAGCTCCAATTTGCCGCATATGATCCTCTTGACATGCAAGTAATTCATGCCTGTGATTATCCCCCTACAATGAAGATATACTTAGGTTAGATTAAAAAAGATATATCGAACAAAAAAAAAAACATAAAACAACTAAGCTACCTAAAATTTTTCTTCAATTTCGGTGTGATGTCACAATCTTTATGGCTCAGATAATCAAACAACATTTTTCTGAAGACAGAAAATGATCGATTGGCTCTCCATAATCATGATACGCTTCATACTGCTCAACAACCAAAAACGGTCGAACAATGTTTGAGTGATCCAAAACCATTAGAAACGACGCTCCTCCTTTTGGTCGTTTCTTTACCATGACTTTGAAGAGATCATCGCCAATTCTCATCACGTCCTTTCCTTCTTTCATGTCTTTGGAGAAAATTAAAGAATTCATAGAATTCATGTCGAGTTTACATATATCCTAAGGAAAAAAATGAAAATATATATATAAAGTTAACATCACTATTTTATTACAACAACAAACTATATTTCAGAAAATGACACAAGGACCTGTGACGATTTTGCAATATTACATATATTAAAACTGATTTAACTAACTTTATAGAGAGTTATATCAATTTTTCCCTCTGTTTTTTTGTTATAATATCAATGTTTATGAATTTATTAAATTACAACATCAAAGCATGGTTAAACAAAGCGAGAAAAAAGGAACAAAGACTGACATTCGTCCGCCTCAGGATTAGTATTATTAATTACAGAAGCAACTTATTTCTAACTTGTAACATGCAGAGCCAGAAATATATTTTGGGGTAGGCTGAACTAATTATTTAGAAGAAAAAAAACAACTAAGTAGTCAATGTGCTTAATGTTAATGTGCTTGATAAAAAAATTACTAAGAAATTGTTAATGTGCTTGATAATAAAAAACTAAGTAAATTTTTAAAAAAATTAATGAAGTCCATTTCAAAAATGTAGTCAAAATGACATAAAGATACAGGGAAACATGTATATTAGAAACTATTGAAATTAAATATCATTACTCATTTTGTTCATCTAACTTTGAACTTATCATCTTCATTCCTTATTCTGGTACTTTATTTATTTTAATTATAAATAAAAAAACACCAAAAAAGTTACATGATTCATGATGATGATAGGTTATTATTATTTGCTATAGTTAAAATGTTATTAATTCTTTGTAATACGAAAGCATATGTAGTATCCTAAAAAAAAATTACATAAACAAATCTCATAAAAAATTCCCTCAAAAAAATGTACACAAACAAATCTCATAAAAAACAGTCATGAAGAAATAAAAATAAATTAAAATTTTGTAGAAATTGCATAACAATATTTTTTAGATTTACAAAATATAAATCATCATGAATAATTAAAATATATAAAAACCTACATAAAAGATCATAAAAACAACAAAGATTTACATCATCTTCAAGAACATAAAAAATTACTCGATTGACTGATCCACCATGACACAATACAACAAATATGACACATATCAGTAAACTGCATCGTCCACACTAATGTTTAACCAATGAAAAAAAATGCCACGTATTGATCAAAAAAAGAAAGTACACACACCTCGTGGAGTGATTGAGAGAGAATCTTGAGTTGGGAGGGGGGGGGCACAAAACTCCACTCCCTCTTCTTTCCTTCTCATTTTTTCTCTGAAGTTGAGGGAGGGTGAGTGGGATTGAGAGAGCCATGAATGCCATTATATAATGGGATTGGTGGGTGAGGTGAGAGAGGGGTGAAGTTAAGGATGGTGTGCTAAAAGATGAGTAGTGGGACTGGGGAGGGAGGTGAACATAAGGTTGTTGAGTGAGGTCATAGAAAGTTAGAAACATCACTGCTTTTTAATGAGTTGGCATTAATAAACCGAATTCCAATTTATAATGTCCCACCTAACCCATCACTTCTTTTTCCCACTGCCATTATTGCAACACTCCCAATGTGTCCTCTCCTTACAAAAAAAAAAAAAAAAACTCCCAATGTGTCCCATCACCTTTTGCTACGGGTCGTTCCATTACTTTTAAGGGAAACATCCATATAACCCCCTATAAACTCACTGAAATTCATATAACCCCCTAACTTTTTTAAAATCTATATAAATACTTTAAAACAATGAGTTAGCGAGTCATATTTTGAGATAAGAGACTTCTCATTATAATAAATCTTAAAATAGATAGGGTCTGATTATAAAATTGATACAAACTAAAGATGAAATTTCAAAAATCTCCCAAAAAAGAGTTGTTAGGGACCTAATAATAAATATGAAGGACCTGGTGATCTATCTACAAATAACCACAGAAAAGGACAAAGGTGACCGATTTTTTTAAGTACCTATTTACAAATAAGAGAGACCTAGGGGCGTATCTACAAATGCCCGGACCTGGGGATCTATTTACAAATAGCCACAGAAAAGAACAAATTTAGCCGATTTTTTTAAGGATTTATTTATAAATAAGAGGGATACAGGGGCCTATCTGAAAATAGACGATTCAAATGTTCCACAATAACACAAATAACCACAGAAAAGGACAAATTTAATCGATTTTTTAAAGAATTTATTTATAAATAAGAGAGATACAGGGGCCTATCTGAAAATGGACGATTCAAATGTTCCACAATAACACAAATAACCACGGAATAGGACAAATTTAGCCGAATTTTTTAAGGATCTGTTTATAAATAAGAGGGATAGGGGGGCCTCTCCTTAAATGGCCGATTCAAATGTTCCGCAATAACAGGACTCGTTAACGTGTCTAGGGGAAAACTTTTGTCGGCATCCTCGCACTTCATATATAATATATGGTATAGATAAATGACACAGGATGAGATGACTGACAACATATAATAAAGCTGCATTTATTTCTTTATCACCTACTAGTACGTCAAGGTCTCTGACGATTCTTTTACACCATTATATCTATAATAACAGGACTCGTTAACGTGTGATTCTAATGTGATTCTAATGATTTTTGTAGTCCATATCTTTTATGGATGGCATAGACAAACAAATGTAGACCATGTTTGTTGCTTGGTGAGGATTTAACGTATTATAGATTATAGTTTTCAAATCGTAGATTTTAACTTTTTGATAATTAATAGATGTTTATGTAATTATTAATAGAACTAGCACCCAATATTTGTATGAATAAGCTATATTATATCTTTTGATTGTGTAATTACAAAAATTATCCTCTTCAATTGTTAGAGTGAAATTTTGATGTTATGTTTATCATATAATGACACAATTGTTATTAATAATGTACGTTAATGAGATTTATGTTCAAAACAAAAATTCTAGAAAGTACTATATAGGGTATATTACCCAAAAGCATTTTGACCCAACTTCTAGATTATAACTTTTTAAAGTTATTTTTAGATTTAAGTAATTCTAATAAATTTAAACAAAAATGTCACGGGTCATTTTAAACTAATAAAAGTTATCAATTTCAACTTGTAGGTTTAAACCACCACCTAGTAGTGAATGCATAATAATCTAATGTTTTTTTAAAATTAAATTTGTTTTTATTTATGATAATTAGGTGTATCAAATAAAATTTTAGAATTCTCATTTGCATAATTAAATAGAACAATCAAAATCCCAACCAACCTCATGTGTTATTATTTGTAACTATAATTTTACCTTTTAACAACATTAAATGGGGTAATTAAAATCCCAATAAAAACAGATAAACATATGCAACCGGTATACAAATGTTTTCTTGCATGTACAATGTAAAATTTAAAGGTATAGAAAAACACATACAAATAATCACTACATTCAAAAAACCCCTCAAAAATTAGGTTTTGAACATTTTTTTATAAAAATATGTTTAAAAACTTTTGAGTTTTGATTTTAATTTTTTTATTTGAAAATTGGATTGAAATACAGCTTTGCACAACTCAAAAACTTTCAATGACACCTCCGACATTTTTTTTATATATATAATAAACTTTGGTGGGTCTGAGTCGTCTGACTGTGACACCTCTTGGCATTAGAAAAAAAGTACATGCCCACATAAACAAAGCAAAGAAATACGCAAAAGAGAGGAGGAAAAGAGAAAGTATAAAAACGGGTTCAGATTTCAAAACAAACAAACAAAATAAATAAATATTCATTTAAATGAGTTCAAACAACCTATCTAATTCATTCAATGATGTACCTGCAATGTCAGTCTATTAACACCATCCAACTACAATCCTGCACTGAATAGCTTGCTTCACCCATCTCTATATAGGCTTTTAAAAGCAGTGTGACCTTTTCCCTTGTACAAACTCTCTCTCCGTCACGTGATGATCTGAACCCTGCAAACCATAGTCAGCAGCCCAACCATGAATGAACATGCACTCTCTCTCCAAACCTACTCAATAGTAACGTTTCAAACTCGGATGGTTGAATGGGATTAGAGTTTTGTCTTATGGTCAGTTTGGAAACACATATTGAAAAGTAGATTTTAGAATAAAGCTGCTTTTTAAATGATTTTAGACCTTTGACTTTTTTGAGATGATTTTTTTTAATTCAGAAATCAATATTTGGAAGGAATTTAATGTTTGGTAGAAAATGTTGCTTTTCAATTAAAAAAATCGACTCCGACAAAAAAGCGTTCTTTTTTAGATTTTAAAAACACGGATTTCGAGAGAAAAATTAAAAGGAATCCAGCTTTTGATTCCGCTGGAATCCGACCCGTTTGGTTGCGCGTTTGGGCGGAATCCGCTTTTTAAAAAACGGAATCGCCCCCAAACGCGCTACCAAACGGACCCTTAATCCAACACATGAAGCAAACTACTTAATCCGAACCCAATGTCAATCTGAAATGTTCAATCCGAACCTGACCTTCAACACCAGTGCATTCGATTAAGGTTTGGGTTAGACCTGGGCATATATGGGTCAGGCTGTATAACATATTTTTATATAGCATAACTTTTTTAACATGAACCCCACCTTTTATATAAAAAAATTCACCAAATTTAGGATTGTTTCCTATAGATTATATTTCATTCATTTACAAAAGTTCCTACATTAACCAATGTTTGCTAGAAGGGAAGATTGTCTCACACTTGCCTTAAAAAAAACTGGATCGCGCTGACTGAACCTGAAGATGCAATTCCTTTTATTTTTTGGTTGGTATGCAATTCTTGTTTGAACAAAGACACCTGCAGAAAAAGACATTATTAGATGGGAATAAACCTGTCAACAGGTCGGGTCTAGACCCGGACTCGACCCAGACCCGATTACATGTATAATATACCCGACCCGAACATATAAACGGGTCGGGTTCAGGTCCACCCCGCCTCGTTGGATCCGAGACCCGACTGTTTTATTAGTATATGCTCATATATTACAAGACTATTAATATTAGTTGACCCATAATTTTGTTTCTTATTTATCAAGTTACAAGTATAAATTTTAACTCATTTTTATATCCATAAGTCCATAACCAAACTCATAAATCATAACCAACCAAACTCACCTAGTGAAAAGCCTTATTAGTTTATTAGCTTTTGAATTTGTATAATTAATTGATATGTTGCATAATTTATGTTCATTGTTTAAATTAATATGTTAGTGTTTATTGTTTTGAATGTTGTTTAGATTAATATGTAGTGTCTACTGTTTTGAACGTTTACTTTGTGACACAAATAACTATTAGCTCTCCCTTTTAGTATATTATTTAGATTTTTATTTATTTTGAATGTTATATGTTAGTGTTTATATTATTTTAAATTGTATAAAAATATATTCAAATATAGTGTTAGGCCATCAATTTAGAAAACTCAAAACTAAATATTTATACAATTTTTTTTTATCATAGAACGATAAAGCAAACAAATTTGTAAGCTCTCCATTTTTTTTTAGAAATCATATTCGAGTCGGGTCGGACCCGGACCCGGACCCGACCCGGGTCCAACGGGTCCGACTGGTCCGTCTGGATTTTTCAAGACCCGCCGGGTCTTGCCACAGGTTGGATCCAGGTCCACCTCGACCCGACCCGGACCCAACCCATTGATAGACCTAGATGGGAAGCCTGTCCGAAACAAAGAGAGACCAGCTATCCAATACTGTAGTATCTACATAAAAAAGTTGCAAAACAAACTAAGTTAATTTTAGGAAAATGATACATTCAATCCCCTGCAACCCCTAATCATTTTGATTTTTTTCTAAAGCATATGCACATAAAATGAATATTGTCAGCATAGACATGTAAAATGAAAGTAGCATAAGTAATATAGAGAAAATGTAATTGTACCTACGCAAACTCTTTTATATTACCAATCATTTCACTTAGGTTTACAATTGATAATTTTAAAAAAATGAACATAGTATACTAAATGACAGCACAAGATAAAAGCGGTTTACATAACAGGACAAATTATGAAGTTTTCAAAGATAGAATCGAGTTAAGTTCATAGGGTATGCATTGTGGTACACACAACCAAAAACCAAAACTATTGTCAAAGGGGACCTAAGCGATCAAACAGCGAGCTAACATAATTGAAATGTGTTGGTCCTAACTGTGAGAGAAAAACATGATACCAGTTTTCTTGGAATAAGTTGTCACTAAAGAATAATAAATGCATATTTAACTGAGAAAATGGAACACCAATAACAAATGGTTATACTTGAAGAAAGCAGAATGAGACATTAATGTTGCTATGCAAGTTGCCATAACAAAACATTTCCAGAGGAAATCACACGTGTCACCAAAAATTCAAACACACATACTATTCATTCCACTGCTCAATCTGCAATATTGTACAATAAGTTTTGATCTATATATCAACTTCTTAACTTGTACAAGAAAATAGAATTATCACGTAACAATACAGCAACAAATTTGCAATACAAATGAGTTGGTAATATCAGTTACTCATTTTCCAAGAAACTCGCCATAGGTAATTACATCTGCATATTGAATCTTTTAAAGTGATTACCCCCACTGAGAAATTGTCCTAACTTGTATTAATATCCAAATTGCACAAGTTTATAAGTCCAGAAAAATGAAAAATCATGCTCACTCAGTTACCCAATCATGCAGCTCCATTTATATCAAAATGAACTAAAAAAAACTGGTTAAAGATTCAGTTCACCTGTCTCTTATCTGACTCATTCTTCAGGGTGGTTGATATGTAAGGTTGTTCCAATAGATAATGAAGGATTCTCTCAACACAATGAAAATGGCCCTTTCATTTGCTGTGATCAACTTTCAATGGCTCTCTCCATGAGATCTCTTCAGGCAACCGTGTAACTACATCGGAATCAAAACCATCTAAAAAAAACATCGGAATCAAAACCATCTAAAAAAAACATTTATTAAAAAAAAACCCAAAAGAAGAAACCTCGTAACCAAGAAAAGGGCAGTTTAAGTGGGAATTCCAAGAAACTCAATTTATTCCAATATGCAGCCGTGTCGAATTAGGGGAAGACCAAATTACAAACTTTGGTCTCCAATTCTGATGAGGATGGGTAAGTAACTTTTGGGTTCATGTTGTTAGACTGATGAAGCAAGAAGCCAACAATTTTAATAAATGTAAACACCGAAAATGGAGCGGAGTAAGACGAGCGGTGCGGGAGGTCCAGGTGGTTCGGGAGCCGGTTGCTCGCGGCTACTCAGGTTCCCTTTGGCTGGTGGTGAGGGCCGTTTGGGGGAGGAGGGAGATTCGTCCAAGTCTCGCAATGGGGAGTGGGTTCAGGTCTATCGGAAACGAAAATGGGTGCTTGGGGGGAACAGGGGAGATTTGGGAAGGGAAATGGGCAGAATGAGATGTTACCGTTGCCTCGGGTTGGGACACAGAGCGTTGGCATGTAGGGAACCACCGACATGCTGGAGCTGCGGCAAGCGGGGCCATAGAAGTTCTGGGTGCCGGTCGGTGGTAAAGCCGGGCTCCGGGGAAGTGGAGGGTAGAGAGGGGAGACTAGACATTCACGCTCCGGGTCTGCTGGTGCCTGGTATCACGCAGGCACAGGAGGTTCATATTCCGTGGTCTTCTTCTCTGGAGGGGAGAGAGGAAAGATTTAACAGGAGTGTATTATTGTCTTGGAGGGGAGCGCATAAGGCTAACTGGGAGGAGGTGGAAAAGGCCATTGTTCTCAGGTGGCCTGGGATTCCACCATACAGAACCTGGCCTTTAGGTGTAAACAAGGCCATCATCAGGCTTCCAAGTCTTTCGCTGAAGGATATATTCATTCGGGAGATGGGTCTTCATCTCCCTTCGGGGCATGTTCTTTTCGAGGACTGCGCCATCGGAGCGGGTGGGCTGGAGGCGGAAGGTCAGAAGGTGGAGCTAATCCTGAGGGGGATTCCCCTGCTATGGAGGTCAGAGGAGGTGATGCGAGGAGTAGCGCAAACTTGGGGCCACCTGATGGAAGTGAAGGAAGTGGTGGAGGAGGAGGCTTTCCCTGTCATTAGGATGGGGGTGTGGAGAAACGCCCAGACGCCGATTGCTCCTACTCTGCTGTTGAATCTGGATGGTTGGAAAGTCCGGATCCTGGTGGAGGTGGTTGGGTCGGGAGTGGGCAGATCCTTTGCAGAGGTGGTGAAGGGTCCAATTGGCGGAAGGGAGGTTGGAAGAAGCAGGACGTTGGCCGCGGATGGTTCGGAGGTGGTCAGAGTTCTGGCGAGGAGAAGCGAAGCGGGTGAGGTCACTCGGTTGAACTCGGTTGAGTTGGTGGCGGGCGAGACAGACCGGAAAAGGAAAGGCGTGATGGGTGGGCAATCGCTGTCAGGGGCCATGTTTCACGATAGAGGAAAGATGGCGTCTGGTCAAAAGTTCAATAGAATGGACAGGGGGGTACCTGTTTCAGAGGGGGCAGGTGCGCCACCTGTCGCATCAGTCCGGAGTGGTGGCGTGTCTGTGTTTTCGGCGCCTGCCATTCCGGGACAGCAGGGCATGGCGAGCCAGGAGACGATTAGGGTTGTGAGGGAGAAGGTAAGGGTTTTGAAGCCAGTGGTTCTTGGGGGACACGTGGAGAAATCTAATGTGGGGGTGTGTCAGGAGATGGATTTGATTGGAAGACAGGTGGCGTCCGAAGAACCTATTTCTCCAGTGGGTTTTTCACAGTCTTCTAGTGGGCCACATTCGGATCATGTTTTGAGGAGGCCTGGTTTGGGCTGGGCTCCTTATTTTGGTCAATTCATCCATGGGCCGAGTGACCCGGATCGGCAGACTTCGAGTGGGCCTCCGAACCCAGGTAATGAGCCTGATCGGGTCAGTGGTGGTAAGTGGTCTTATCACATGCAGGAAGATGGGGTCGTGACGTGGAGATGGTCTCCATATCCCATGCAAGGACGTGGGCGTTCGGATTGTGAGTCATGTGATTCCTCAGTGGGGGAGACGGGTAATGCTAATGCGGGCGAGGAGCCTGTTGAAACATATTTACAGACAGACGTTCCAATGGTGGTGTATCAGAGGCGCTTAACGGGGTCCTCTGAGCACGAGTCTCGGTTATTGGCACCGGAATCTAGTGAGGGGAGGCTGGCGTTGGTGCAGTGTTTGCCAGGGAAGGAGAGGTCTCTCGTGATTGGGGAGGAGGCAGGTTCGGCAGGTGCAGGAACGTTGTCTAAGGTTGGCGACTCGGGTGGTGCCAAACCAAAGTTGAAGATAGGCGTCTCCAGGGGTGCCGATCGAGAAAATACAGTGGTTTCTCTGAGTTTGGAAGGCGAGGCGGCTGGTAGAGCAAAGGCGGCGGTTAGGCAGGGTCGAGAAGGTGAGGAGGTTGGAGGAGTTGGCGAGGTCTATGTGGAATCTCCTGGGTGCGTCAAGGCCTCGGAGTTGGGGTTCCTTGAGGGCCACTCACAGTTTAAGGGGAGGTTCAAAGAATTTATCTCGGAGGGCATGTTCGAGGAGGTACAAGGAGAGGTTGGCGAGGACCGTAGGGTTTGAGTTCCAACGTGCTGTGTGGAGCAGGGTATGTTGATAGTTTTATGTTGAATATTTTGTGTTGGAATATACGTGGTCTAAATGATCACAGAAAGTGGGGAGCAATAAGGGAACATATTATGGGTCAGAGGGCGTCTATTTGTTGTATTCAAGAAACAAAGATGGAGGTGATCTCTCAAGCAGATGTGCGGGCACTTAGTGGTGGTGCCATGTCTTGCTTTGTTTTTAAGCCGTCCAGAGGGGCGTCGGGGGGCTTATTGGTCTGCTGGGACAATAGATTCAGAGAAATTGAAGACTCAAGAGTCGGGGAGTTCTCGGTTTCTATATTGTTCGTGGACAGGGCAACTTCTTGGAGATGGATATGTACGGTCGTGTACGGACCAAATGACGACGCGCTTCGTCCGAGGTTATGGGTGGAGTTAAGTGCGATCAAGGAGGACTGGAATCTCCCCTGGTGTATCTTAGGTGACTTTAACGTCACTAGATTTGTTGAGGATAGAAACAGAGATGGTTGTGTTACACCGGCGATGTCATCATTCTCCAATTGGATTGCACAAGAGAGCTTGATCGATCTTCCCCTGTCGAACCAGGAATTTACTTGGAGTAACTTGCGAGAGGTGCCTTCGCTTGCAAAGTTGGATCGAGTTCTTGTGGATCAAGAATGGGAGGAGGCCCACCCGGCGTGTGATCTGAGGGGACTGCCTCGGGTTTGGTCTGATCATTCGCCCCTGTTATTATCTGGAGGGTGCAGAGATCGGTGTGCTCCTATGTTCAGATTTGAGAACTGGTGGCTTATGTGTCCTGGATTTAAAGAGAAGGTCGAAGTGTCATGGGCTACCCCGGCGGGAGTTTTGACAGGCGCACGGAAAGTGGCTTTCAAATTGAACCGTCTCAAGTTGGTTTTGAAACACTGGCACCGGGAGGAACTGAAAGCAAGGAAGGAGAGCAAAGCGAAGCTGGCGGCGCAGATTTACACATTTGAAAGGTGGGAGGAAGCAGGGCTCATCTCTGAAGAGGACCGATGCGATTGGGCGGTTTTGAAAAGTGATTGGGCTCACATTTGTTGCATGGAGGAGGCAGCGTGGAGGCAGAGATCTCGGGAATTGTGGCTGAAAGAAGGAGACAACAACTCTAAGTTTTTTCACGCGGCGGCCAATGGGCGGAGAAGAATTAACAAAATTGTGGAGCTACGGGTAGATGGGCAGACGATCAATAGAAGGCAGGATATTGAAAATAGTCTAGTCGAGCACTTCTCGAAGGCGTTCAAGCGAAGCAGGGGATGGAGGCCTGTGTGGATTGATGAGGAGTTGGGTCGTATTCCTGACCATTTGTTCTCGTCACTGGAGGCCGACTTCAATGAGGAGGAGGTGAAGGCGGCAGTTTTCGGGGCTGAGGCAGACAAGGCGCCGGGGCCGGATGGGTTTGGACTACGCTTTTTTCAGGAGTTCTGGGGAACGGTTAAGGAGGACCTGATGGAGATGTTTCATAATTTCTTCACTTCATCGGCTGGCATAGGTGGACTGAATGCGACCTTTTTGGCTCTCATTCCAAAACGTGAGGGTGCTAGGGAGATTGGAGACTTTCGACCCATTAGCTTAGTCAATGGGTGCTATAAGATGGTGTCAAAGGTTCTGGCTAATAGGTTGAAGGTGGTGATTGGGTTCCTTGTGGATGAGAATCAATCCGCGTTCATACCAGGGCGGCTTCTTCAAGACGGTTACATGACGGTCCAAGAATGCATCTCAGCTTCTCATAGGGCCAAAAAGAAAGGGGTGGTTATCAAGCTAGACTTCGCTAAAGCTTATGATAATGTCAACTGGGAGTTCTTGTTCCATCTTCTAAGTTGCCATGGCTTCGAACCTAATTGGATTAGGATGGTAAGAGCTTGCATCACTACGGCGAAGGCTTCGGTTTTAGTTAATGGGGAACCTCATGGTTTTTTCCATATCGGCAAGGGACTTCGTCAAGGGGATCCGTTGTCACCACTGCTCTTCGTCATAGTTGCGAACGTGTTCAGTAGAATGATGAAGAGGGCAGTTTCTAGCGGATGGGTGAAAGGACTGGCTTGCATTGAAGGGGGCTTGGTTGTCTCGCATGTTCAATATGCGGATGACACCGTTGTCCTAAGTGAAGCGAGTGCCGATGCGGTTCGGGGGGTGAAGTTCGTTTGCCGATGTTTTGAGTTGGTATCGGGTCTCCAAGTGAACTTCCAGAAGTCTTCTATAGTGGGAATCCACGTGGACGATACGACCATGTCCCATCTAGCGCGTATTCTGTCTTGTGACGTGAAGCAGTTTCCCATGTTACACCTGGGCTTACCTTTGCACGTGTCTCGTTTGAGAAAGCAAGATTGGGAGCCCCTGGTGAGCCGGTTTGAGAAGAGATTAGAGGGATGGAAAAGCTCTTTCTTGAGTATGGGGGGGCGGCTTACATTGATTCAGGCGGTCCTATCCAACCTTCCGATATATTATCTCTCAGTCTTCAAGATACCAAAAGGGGTTCTTAGTAGGTTGGAGGGCTTAAGACGTCGCTTCTTATGGGAAGGAGGAAAGAACAGGAGAAGTAAACCTCATCTAGTCAATTGGGAGGCGGTATGCGCGAGTAAGAAGCAGGGAGGAGCGGGTGTCCTGAAGTTGGAGGATATGAATTATGCACTCCTAATGAAGTGGCTGTGGAGATGGTGCTCTAATCCTGAGCTCTTATGGTGTAGGGTTGTGCGGGAGAGTTACAATTGTGGTTCTTTGGCGGGGAGTCGCTTCCCTAGGATGACGCGTAAAACATCTTGGATTTGGAAAGGTATTTTGGATGGTCTGGAAAATTTCAATCAAGGCACTCTTTGGAGGTTAGGTTCAGGAAAGGAAATTAGGTTCTGGCATGATATATGGGTTGGGGACATACCATTGAAGGTGCGGTTTTCATCCATCTTTCTCCTCGCGAGAGTTAAACAGGGAGCTGTCTGCTTGTTTCGTAGAGGAAGGGATGGAGCAAGGCATTGGGACGTGAAAGTGAAAAGGGCACTTAGCGAGGTAGAAACAGAGGAGCTGCAGGAGCTGCTTGAGGTTCTTAGGCAGGGTGCGGTCTTGACGGATTGTGACGATGTTGTGGTCTGGAAATCAGCGAAGGCAGCCGGTTTCACAGTGAAGAAAGGTTATGAATGGCTAAGGAGGGGGCGCCCGATTCAAGCGATCACAGGGACAAAGTCTAGAGAAATCTGGGGGTGCAAAGCTCCTCTCAAGGTGAAATTCTTCTTGTGGATTTTATATCAGAGGAGGACCCTCACCAGGAGCAGACTGGTTCGATGGAATTCGGGGCTTGAGGAAGCTTGTGCCCTTTGTGGAGAGGAAGCAGAGACGGCGGATCATTTGTTTACTTCCTGTCAATTGGTGAGGTGGGTTTGGGATCATATGAAGGAGGCGTCAGGGTTGGATGTACAGTTCAGGGATTTGGAGGGCATGTGGAGGGCAGGTAAGCAAATGAGGATGGTGGGAGATCGGTCAGTAAAGGCTAAAATGTCCCAGCTTTTGGTGCCCGCGACGGTTTGGGCGATATGGCTTAGCCGTAATCAAGTTATTTTCGGGGGACAAAGACCGTATGCGGAAAACATTTGGGAGTTAGCTAAAAATCTAATCATCGACTGGGGGAATTATTGTGTAGGGGCAAGGGGTATCAGTTTCCAGACTGATAAACTTGTAATTCCTTAGTGGTTTGTAGTCCAATGGCGGGCGGAAATGGGTAGAGATCTCCTCTCCTAAATTTCCAAGAGCTTGTATTGGATTTTATGCTTTGTATTGCTTTACTTTTGGGCAATGTCCCTTAATATATTAAGGCCAGAGCCTACCATTTCAGTCAAAAAAAAAAAAATTCTGATGAGGATGAAAAACCAACTTTGTGAGCTGGAAAGATGAAAAACACATGCAATTCTGATGAGGATCTCCAATGAAAAGGAAAAACTTAAGAAATGCACCTAAGATACCTTGCTTAATATAGGCTTTAGAGTCCTACATGAGCATCAAGTTGGTGATGTATAAAACACACAAATAAGCCTTGGGCTTTCATGACACAATTTCAACTTCCATAATGCGAACTGCAGAATGAAGTCAGCTTTAGAAGTAAAAAATGAAGATTCATATTTCCAACAACGTAGATGAAACAAAAACATTATCATATGAAACGTCCATGTCACATGGAATTGAAGAGGGTTGCTTAAGTAAAATACCTCCCGATTGTATAGTTGTTAAGGAATTGACAAAACTCCCTTACATCAGTAAGCCACTAATATGCACAAATATGACTGTAATGTCATCGGTACAAGTTTGATACTAAAGATAGATAACAGGAAACTCATACAAAGGGCATGAGTAGATCAGATTTCAATCTCTACCATGCAAATTGAATTTCCAGGCCATAAATAATATAAAATAAACATTAGATTCCGGTGGCATTATTTTAAAATGCATGAAAAACATAACGTAGTAACAACTAAAAAAACAAATTATTTAATTAAAGGACATAAATTTATTGATTATCATGCACAATCTCAGCCAAAAGATAGTGATTTTTTTTGGACAATCTTCATCACTGAATGCAGATTAATCTTTTGAATTTTGAAAATTTAAAACATAGCATAAAAATTAAAATATGATAATTAAGGGATATTAGGAGATCAGATTGTAGTGCATGTGATTAAATTGATCATCATTTCATGAAGAAAATGTATGGATAATAATATTATGACAATCTAAAACAGAAACCAATCAAAGCCAAACGGATTATGGGTTTCCAATAGATTCACAAGCACCAACATACCAAGTAAATTCCCATATCCATGAGTCTTCGCATCCCTTGCATTCCACCACCTAAACACAAATACAGAAGTTGCAGACTTAACTGTGCTGATGAACGGAGAGCAAGCTGCTTTCTGATGAAACTCTAAACACACTCTAGATAGATATCACAGTTGGCATTGGACTTGTTGGTTTAATTCGATAAAGCTAAAATTGTGAGGAAGTGTCCCCTCCTTTCAAAGGTTAATTTTATTCTACTTGTGTTCATAATTATTCAAACCATTTTCAAATAATTTCCACATTTTTCACATTCATGATCAAATTTTGTCCTTACTATCAGGTTTCAATGTCTGGGTTGTTACTATGGCTATGGCCTGGGTTCATTTCCTCAGTCTGATCGCCTCACTTCCTCAAAACATAGATCATGATATCAAAGCTTGGAGAAGCACCAATCATGTGATCAATGTAGGAATAGAAATGTTTCAGGATAGAGTCAAGGAAATAAAAAGATAACTACAAGTGTGCATGAAGATGGGTTTACTATATTTCTTCTTCCATATACTCTCTATCTATGGATAGGGGAATATGCCCACCATCCGAAGATACCAAGCAATGCATTTCAAAACATAAAATGGAATTTAAAAAAAAAATGAAGATGGAACCAAGAGGAAAAAAACATTAACACATATAAATAACTAACTATAATAAAAGAAAAAAATATATAGAACTCATTGTCGAAGTAATTTTATTAATTGTAATATCTATAAAAAATAAGTAGTGATAAACTTTACCAAAAAAATGGAAATGCTATCTCACATGAATCAAGACATGACATTTACAATAAAAAATGTATTAACTACATTATCTACTGTCTTTATGGTGGTGAATATTAAAAAAAATGCCCATTAGGAACACTAAGATATAACTTTTACTAATTGTTTCTTTATATTTTCTCGAGTTTCTTCTTTGGCTTTGTCCTTCCTCTACTTATTAACTTTGATAATGTAGGTGAACACAGAAACCATTTATCAAAATACATTCACAAAAACATGAACTTAAAAACATTAAAAATGATTATTTAAACCCTCCATCCAGATCTAATTGATTCTACTATCCAATCCTCCACCAAACAAATTTCTTACTTGTGATCACAAGGCATCCTCTTCCATTCTAGACTGACAATGCAGTTGTTATTAATTCATATCAGTAATGCTAAAGCTGTTTGAAAGTGTGGTCACCTACCTAAATCATTGATTTAAACATGCAGATAACAAGTTAAATGCCTAGAGTAGCTCTAAACATTCAGTGTAGCATAAGTCTGTCAATTATCGGAAAAATATAATATCTGCTCTTAATCAAATTCAAAAATCAGAAATCAATCAATATGTGAATATCTAGTGTGCGAACATAGATATCAATGCATACGCTATCATCTGCTCTGAAAAATATCTGAATCCAACGTCTATTGTGAAATTATATATGTTTGCATCATATACTATTCAAATTCAATTATCCTTCATGATTAATTATAATATTGAAAAATTAAATAACTAGGTCTCGTTTGGTTTGTGCCATTTTTTTTGTGAAAATAGTTATTTTATCATGAATCAGTTTACCAAGAATTATTTTACCAGGGAATCCTGATTTCATCAGACTGTTTGGTTCGCTAGTGGATTTCTCCATAGAATCATTTTTCACTGTTTGGTTCATACATAGAATTTGATAAGGAATTTGATTTAAATGTCTAAAATTCCCTTACTATTATATATACTTACAAAATTTATTTGTTTACCCATATCACAATAATAAAAAATCGAGTAATTTTTTTTATAAATATTTATTGAACGCAAATAAATAAAATAACCGATTATATAATTAAATATATAATAATAGTAATCTTCCTAAATCAGTTGAATATTATACCAATTATAACAATATTTAAACCCATCACATATAAAAATAGAAATTGAATTTAAAAATATACATTAATATCTAATACACAGTTAAGATTTTTCACATCACAAATAAAAATTATAATGGATCTTTTAGTTAAAAAATCAAAATGACTATATAAATCTATTATATAGGTGGTCTGTAAAAAAAAGGAGGCTATTTATTTTAGAATGGATGTATATAGTAATTTCATTCATTTATAAAAGGGTATAATAATAATGTAATTTAGAATTCCCGTGGAATTTGAGATTACCACGGTGGGAATCTGATTCCACCATGTTTTTCCATATGCATGGATTTTAATTATAGTGAGGCTCAAAATTACCACCAACAAACATTGAATTTTATATACTTTCTTGATAATCTCATATGAAATCAAATTTCATCCCAAAATGACACGAACCAAACGGAGCCCTATTGTATTATCTTTATACGATTTCTGAAGGAGATCAGAAGCCTTGAAGTTTCAATTTTGAAATTCCCCAACCCCATCAATCATCCAAATTAGTGTCTATATTTAAACATGTTGATTATTCCCAAAAATAATGCATCTACTCTAAAAAGATCCAAAATTGAATATTAATATCAACTGATGTAGAAATGCAAGTGTTTCACAAATAGAATTTAATATGCCTTTTCGTAAACAGACTCTGTACAAAGAAAATGTGGGGAACGTACACCACCATCATCCGATACCTTTGCATTGCATTCGAAATCAGTAAAAAAAAAGAAGATAAGATCATGAGAAATGTTAGAATCATCCCTTACATCTGCAAAAGAAGAAAAGAAATAACAGGCTGCCTGTTATTTCTTGAAAGTTGGGATGATCTTTCTCCCAGGCTGCCTCACCTCTTCCTTTAGAGAATGCCTCTTCGCCATTGAATCAGACCACAATCCACCCTCCTGAACATGTAAACATTCATCTATAGCACCGCCTGAAAATTTAGGAATTTTAGGTCCCCTGTCTCTCTCTCTCTCTGTCTCTAATGTAAATCGGGTGGTCAGGTCTTGATCCGGATCTATTGCCCCGATTGCACTTCCTATTGGCACATCGGGCCGATTTGGCCATGGGCGGCAATGAAACATGGGCCGGGCCCGCATCCGCTTAGGCCGGCAGTGATACACACATTCGATTAACCTAGCAGGCTAGTTATATACAATTTCAATTTTTGAAATTATATATAGACCTGTTTAATTTATATTTTTTAGTATATATTTTATTAATTAAGTGAATATATCTTAAAATATTTTTCAAAGCCTACAAAAAAAAAATGCAAGAATTTATTCTAGCAAACCAAACGACTTAATTAATTCTTACATTTTTCCTTATCAGAGTGCTAACATGAAGATGAATTAGGATCAGTGAATATTCGCCCAAACCGAGTTAAGATAATGGTAAAAATTGGAAATGAACTTTTTTTTTTTTGTTTTATCACTTAAAAGAGTTTTTGAAATTGGTATTCCATAAATCATATTTTTATTGCATTTATGGAAAAAAAAACATTTTCATAAATAAAAATAATTTTTTGTATTATTAGGACTGATGAGGATGTTTGAAAATAAATTTGAATTATGATTCCTACAAAAAAAATGAGCTTTTAAAAGACTAGTTAAATTCATTTAAAATGCTGGCTAAATTAAATTATGAATTTAGTGTGATCGTTTTTTCATAATCACAGATGATGATGGTATTGAGTGGAGGGGAGGGGGACAAAAAAAGTATTAGATTAGCCCGATATACATAACGCTCCCCTACAAAAAGAGATTTGTTTGGCCCCCACCAATGCACATTCTCAATCACCAATGAAATGCGGAGTAGACTCCCACAAGTTTCCGATGTAGAACCGCTGCGTTCTAAAAATGATACCATGTCGAGCAAGTCATATCATCCAAATCACTGCCAGAATTACCAAGTTGCACTGGCTTGCAGCGGGGTGCGCTAGCGACCTCCTAGCCAAAGATAAAATTTAATTAAACAGCATTTTGTAGAAGAAAAACCAAGAATTAGTAAGTAAATGCTTGAAATCGAAACTATGGCAGATTCTAATATAAGAAGACGTGCTATATGACTTTCAAAGGTGAATTTATGTACTAGGAGTATAATAAGGGGGTCCCAATCAGACTTCAGCCGTGTGTTGGGGCCTGGGGGACACCACCTCATTTTGGGGTCTCCTGAATTCAAACTTTGTTGTGAGCCAGTGTGAAATGTTGAAGTCTGAATGGACTAACAATTTGTAGGCTTCAGCCCACTGTTTGAACACGGGGCTGATGTATCATTTTTCATGCATCCAGATACTAGTGGAATTAGAATGGTTCACACTGAATCAAACACTCACAAGTCATCATTGCATATAATTCATCATTGAAAATATATATAATACATAAACCACTAAAACAACTAAGTATACAGATCCATACAAGACAATGATAATTCTAGCACAAATCGACTAAGGTTGGTCATGTTATACAGATCCACAAATTGACTAAAGTTGGCCATGTTTGATTGGTTCAAAGAGAGGGGCATCTCTTGCAGCAGTCATTGACATTACCGTTGCCCTTAATATTCACTGGCGGGATTTCAAAGCTCTGTAGAGGCGGTGGAGGGACCCTCCACCGTGGCAGAGGACCGGCCAACATCAGCGTCTGAAGGAGAGGACCAGCGTTCACCACAGCCTCCAAAAGCCTCCCCTTCTCTGGCAATGACACGACACTCTCTTCGCTCTCCCAGTGATTGTTGTTGTTTTTACACTCCTCTACTTCGCATTCTTCAACCCTTTGTGGTTCTGTGAGGTGGTGGAGGAGGAGACTGTTGTATATCTCCCTCGCCTCGTCTCGCTCTCGGGCGACCGAGTCGAGCATTTGTTCGATCTGAATTGCTCTGTCTTCCAGTCTCTCCAGCCCTTCTTGGGCTGCAATTCTGGTTGTCTCAACCTCCAATGTCGCGTACATCAGTGCCTGTTTCAGCTCCTCCACCCCCTACATGCAAAATTGAGTGAATTTTAGTAGGACCCACATCTGGAATTCTAATGCAGGGGAGTTAAAAATAGAGTATGAACTATGAACCATGTCTTGATAAAAACAAGCTAATTCAAGTGGGGATAGTGGACTGTAGAGATCATCCATGGATGCAGAGAGGGGTTGGGGCTTTCCCTTCTTTTGGCCTTCTTATAATGGTTGTTTTGATGCTTTGCTTTGTGCCTTTGATGATGATTGTTTGTCTTTTGCAATACTTTACTTTTTGTGGGTAGGCAATGGAGGAGAAATGGCCAAAACCAACCCCAAATAAAAGGCCAAAGAGTGACACAGTTGACAGTACCCATACCATGTCGCGCATGCATGAAGGATTTGAAGATTCTTTACAAAAACATTATTTTAGTTTTACTTTTAATCCCCCAAAGTTGTATATTCATAAAAAAAATGTCTCAGACAATTATTTATATTGTTTCTTTTATAGTTTCTCAACTTATTTTGAATTTTATAAAATATATTTAAGTTTTAATGAAATACATTCTTTTACAAATATATACTATCAATATTTTTTAGTAGTTAATGTTGAGATTCAAAACTCCTTACATTTTGGTTGTAAATATTTGTATATGCACTATTGTATACTTAAATAAATTGAATGCATATTTTTTAGATTTTATGACACGGCTTATTTATTCTAATTACTATGATAGAAAAAAATAGAGATTTTTAAAATGACTAATAGGAATGATCTTGAGTTCATTAGTAGCACCTTCGTATGAGTGTGTTTATTTATATAAAAGTATATTCATTGTATATTTTTCATATAAAAATATATAAACTCCAAGTTTAAGAAAGAGGTTAAAAACGGGGATGAATTTTATATAAAGATTTGAGGAATTGAATTTTGGGAATAGCTCGTTGGGCAGGGTATCTCCTGAATTTCAAAGGGAGGTCATAGTGTTCCTACCCAAAAGGCGGGGGGGGGGGGGGGGGGGGGGGGGGGGGGGTGGTTTCATAGTGTTTGTTTGGAGACACCAAATCAACTTTTGTCCAGATATCTTTCTCTTGGTCTTCTACCTCTTTGTAGGGTAATAATGGTTCATCAAGACTATTGTTTGTTCAATAGCCTGTTCACATATGCAGAGGCTAGTGTGAGTGAAGACCCTTCACATTGGACCTAGTTTAGATTTCTATATTAGGTCCAATGTGAAGGGTCTTCTCATTGGACCTAATTATCTTAGCGTGTGTGAAGACCTCTATTTTATTATATTTTTTCTTGTGCAGACCTAAAATAATTCCTTTCGATTAATTTCTGTTGATGTTTGCTAAGATAATCTTACCCAGTCTTTCAAGTGAAAAAAGAGAAGGAACAAAAAGAGGTTTGTATATCCCACCCAAACAATGTTTTAAATACAAAAGAAAACTGTAAAATTCCCTTCCTTTTTTTTTGGAAAATTCTAGGAAATCAAACTTCTTTAAAAATTTGTTTATCTTTATATAATTGCCAAATTTGAGTAGATTTCTGAGAATATAGATTGCATAAAAGAAAATGTTAGGAATAATCCTAGTGTGAGGACTGCACATTAAAAACTTCTAAAATCCCATAATTAGTTCCAAAGTTGGGCCAGTGAATTACAGCCCTAGTGGCTAATGTTGAAAAACAAAATCCAAGCCCATGTCCTCTCCAATCAAGGCCCAGTCAAAATATGGTGGACTTTGGAGTTTTTTCTTTCTTTAATAGTTGAGCTCTGATACATGCAAACCCCATTTCCAGCCTGATACACTATAATACGTAGTATATATTGTGATATCATAATATATAACTTCTATCATAATGTATGACATGATTTTTTTATTTTTTCAATTAAAAAAAATGTACTATTGCATCTCAATATTTACAGAGAGTATGATTTTCAAAAACAAAGAAAAATGATATGGACTGCATTTAGGGCTGCAATGAGGGCTGAGTGTATATTTTTCCTTAATCTTTTGAGCGCTGACACACTCCGTTTGTTTTGTAGCTTATTTTGTAATCCCATATATTATGATAGCATTATATATACTGTGTTGTTATTAGGTTTGGTGTTCTATCTTAATGTATGACACAAAAAATTATCAGTTTTTCAATGCAAAAAAATATATTGATATAACTTAGTATATGCTTCATTTCATATAACAACATGTATTTCAATAGTAGAATATATGATTTTTTAAAAAATTAAAAATCAGTGTGAATTGCAATTGATGCTATACAAGGGGTTGGGTCCTTCATATTTTTTGTCTTTTCAATTAACAACACGATATCTGTGTACTATGGTGTGTGCACATATCTATATACTTTTTTTTTTCAATCTCATTTACATGGTTAATGTCATACATTCACATTAACAAAATATCATTAAAACTTTTTCTCATTTTCTATAAATGTATTTTTTCACATTTTCACATTCATTGGAATGTATACTTAATTTATTTTTTATAATAATGTATATCTAGATAAAATATACTATTTTAAAAAAATAAAAATATATGTGAATTAAAATTGATAATAAAAAAGACTATAAGTAACATTATCTATAAAAAAAATGATGTCAAGCATATTTACACTTAACAATTGACCCCAATGATAAAATGTTCGTTATTTATGTCAACTGTTTTTTTCTCATAATTTTTTTTTCTTGGACCTGGTGGTCCAAGTCACTCCAAAAACGTGACCATCTATTTTACACTATAACTAAATCGAATAAATAGAATATTCTAGGCAATGAATCAAACTAAAAAAGGGTGACAATTTTTTTTTCTTTTTTAAAAAATTAGACACTTGTCCCCAATACTTTTAATTAATAAAAGTAAGACTACGTATCTAAAAAGGGGATGATAGGAGACAGAGTTAATAAAAATAATCATGAAAATACAAGATAAAAGATAAACATGATAAAATGTAATACGGATGCGGCGTGATTGAGTGGTAGATGGGTATTCAAAGGTGACAATTTTTTGTTATGTTAAATTAAATTGAACAATTTTTATATTAATTTAAAGATATTGCACTAAAATTGAATTGTGTTCATATACATTTTAATTTGACTAATTGAACAACTTGAACAACTTATGAATCCAATTAAATAATCATTAATCAAGCTTAAACCATGAATCCGACTGAACTTTATTCTCTTTAAAAAAATGCTCACGTGCCCCACCTCGATTAATCACCCCCTCAATCCAAGCCCACAGAATCCTTCAATGCACCTAATTGAATTGAAACCAAAACCATGAAAAACCCCAAATTTTTGGACAATCAATGGATTGACATTGGCACTGGTTGTCCATATCCAATTTCATCTCCCACACATATTGATCAAGAAAACCATGAAAATGACTTACTAGGAATCTTTGCTTTGCTTTAAATTAGTGGGGGATGGCATCAAGCATCATCCATACTCGATTCCTAAAATGATAAAATGATCATTATCTTCTCCACAGTGGAATCTCCAACTTGGGTACCCAAAACTTTTTTTGGTTGGTGGTTGTGGCCAAACAAATAAGAAAAAACTATACACTCTCTCTATGGGACCCCCCATCTCCCAAATTGAATCCCGGGGCACTGATTTTGCACCAAGTGATGTCCCATATTGACATGTCCCATATTGACCCATCCTGAACCGAAGAGCTATTTATTGTTAAAATATGATACATCGCCCAACCGTAGTCTAATTATGGTTTAATTTTTTTTAATCATATATTCTTCAATTGAAGTATATATAATTATATAAAATAAAGTTTATATTAAAATATATAATAATATATTTTTTTCATATTGAAAAATTAACAAAATTTTTTGTGTCATACACTATGATATAACCTCATATATTATGATAATGCTATCATAATGTTTGATATTACAATACGGACTCAGTCCACTTTATTGTTTAATTTTCTTCCATTCCATGCCCGACTCATAATGTTTATTGACTAAAACATGTTTTTATGATCGAGAAACATATTTTTATGATCGAGAACATGTTTAGATATGCCATCGTCATCATGTAAGCATTTATTATTATGTTGTTCTTTAAAATTCAGGACCTCAGAATGTTGAATACTCGAATTCACACTTTTAGTCTTGAACCTTAAATAAATGAGATGCAATATTAGGTGCAATACAGGTCCCATTAGACTAAAGAAAATTTGACATGTTAACTTAGCGCTGTTTTAGAGTTAGATCCAAGCACCTGCAGAATAATAAAAAGAACAAAGTCACACAACACATAAATTTATCTGTTTTAGTAAAATTATCTACAAAGAAAAACAGAAAATCATTCACTATTATAAAATAATCAAGTAAAAAATCTATTGTCATCTCTCTCCTCTGCACTATTCCTTTCTCACAAAGAAAATACATATACTGGTTGCCTTTCACGAAAAAAATAATCTTATAACAATAACAAAGAAGAGGATATATAAATGTCTGTTTTCCTCTTGTTATGAAGATGCGTTGGCCTATCCTTAAAAAATTGAAAAAATTACAACAATACCCTTACAAATATTCAGGTCAGCATTGTCCCTGAATTATACAGGAATTAGTGCATGACTTATTCCCTTAGGCCGGGTGGGTACTCTGGGCCTTCGTAAACAGATTCCATGAGAATGCTAGACATCCTTTCAATATAACCTCACAAACTTTCTAATCATTTGACATTGATTTTTTTAAGGTACTTTTGAATATACATATTTCAATATTAAATCAATAAAACTGATGATGTCTAAATTTTTCTTTCATACGTTGTCAATTCAATTGGTTGGCTCATTGAACTACAGATAGACATGGAATGAAAGGAAGATTTGTAAGCGTCCACCACACCCAATGGCTAATGGTTGGCTAATCAAGCAATAGACATATGGGATAGATTTTTTTTCTTGGCATAAAAGAGTGGGGGAGGCAAGACGTGATCAATGGATAAACAAATAGGTTATTTGTCCACTTTATCTTTTATAGTCCTTTCTTTTGCTTTGTGATAAAGGGTGGTACTGAGGAGAGAGACAAGTGGTTAAATTTGTTAAACCATGTAATTCTTATTTCACCTCTTTTTTTCTTTTTCCTTTTTTGAATTTCTTTAATGCTAGGCTGTCATTTCATCAATAGATTTACGTCCTGATTAAAAGTGATCCATTGTTCTGTTCATAGAGTTTTAGATGAAGATGATATCATTTGACATCAATATTGACAAATAAAATTTTATTGGCCCAAATTAAAATATTGACATATATATCTTAAGCAAGAAATAGAGAGACATAACGCACGCCGGGTGTTATATCTTTCAAGATTCCGTATGAACATGAAAAGCTGGATTATATAATGGAGCATGCGAGAAAGAGAGAGGTCCCAACACTGTCACTATCTTTTGAAATTCCTTCCATGGAGGATGGAATCACTTTATCCCCGAATAAGAGGCCAAAAGTGTTGTTTTCAATAGCCTTTAGTGCGCCCATCCACCCTGGTATTCTTACCCGATATGAACTAACTCATTAAAAGATGGGAAGGGTTTCCCTCTAAAGTGGGTTGGTACTAAATATGCCCCATGAATAAAGAGATCTCAATCCATCTCTGTCCTCTGTCATTCAAGCATTTCAAATCAAGATCCATAATTTTGACTGCAACACAGTTCACAACCACTCCTTTATTCTTCGAGTGTTCATATTGTGATTGAACCTTTGCTTTTATACTGAACCCTGTGTTTTCACAAGAGCAGTCCAATTTAAATTCAAACTTTTGTTGGCTGGATTGTGTGTAATTTCTCTATAAGTAATTAAAAATTAGTTTTAATTGTCGTCATCATTTTCACACAATAATTTAATTTGATCAGAATATATGCATATAAAATTAATTAAATCTATACTTTTTCTGATGTTATTATACCATATAATTAAATCTATATTTCTAATTATACATACAACTGTGTCCTGTGAGTATGTGACTATGGACAATATCAAGCACACATCCATGGTGGTACAAAAATATTTTAATTACATGGTGAGATATATAATTAATTAAATAGGCATGTGACGGGGCCTAGCTAGCTAGTTTCATCATTACCTCTCACTGTGATTTCAGGTGTGGGTAGGCCTTCAAATTTAACTCGTGATGCGGAGAGACGGTACACATAAATGGATGTATTGCCGATGAGTTTTGAGTTTAAGCTGATTTATTCATCTCAATAAATATATATACAAGTCACTCTTTTCACAGGTAGCTAAAACTATATGTATATATGGACAATGTACCTCTATATTATAGGGAGACTGAGGGTCCGTTTGGAGGAGACGCGATGCGATGTGTTTTGTGGCGTTGGTGAATCAGGCAAAAACACACTACAAAAAGGTGACTGTGACTGTGGGTGCTCGATGTGAGGGAGAAAAACTTGTTTGTCTGCATGACTACGTCCGCCAGGGTCCACCAACGAAGCTGTTAAACCGCTCCGCCAAACGGACTTGAGATTATTGCAATCTGAATTCCGGAGATTGTTGTAATGTCTTCTCCGTGCAATGTAACCGAGTTGACAAACTGTTGTCTTCTATGGGATGTCTGGTTTTACAACAAGAACGATTCATAGAAATCCACATTTGCGTTTGCAACACATGACATTCACAAAATTAAGCATCATTGAAGATCAAGTAAGTTTTTTTTTTTGAAAGAAGGTAGAAGTTGCTACCACGATTTTATTAAAGATTTTGAAGTACAACTCTGAAATAGATGAAAGGAAATAGAGCAAAACAATAAAAATGTTAAAGGCCGGATGAGTGCCCGGTTAGAAGAGCTATTTAACCGGACAACGCCACCCTATCAAACTCTTTCTCTATGCTGTAATTGTGAGGCGCCCGTTGTGGAATTGCACTTCCCTTGCTCCCGCAATGCACTGTCCCCAGGCTTAGATGCAGTCGTAAAGACACACGAAGATCAAGTAAGTTTTTTTTTAAAAAAATAGATCAAAGAGTTTAATAATGGAAGAATATAATTAACGCACATAAGACACACGAAATGTGATTTTTATGGTTAACATCTACAAATTAAGAAAGGAACATAGAGTTTTACATTCACTGAGAAGAACGTGAGAATTTTTTTAGTTTCTTTAGATTACAAACTCTATACTAAATACAAACTGGACTTTATTTCAAAACTCTAGCTAGGATCTATCTTTCAGTCTTGGATAATGTTACATCCAGTCCCATTTTCAGCCTCAATTCTAGTCTACATGTGTTTCAAATTTTTTAAAAATAGTATACCTCATTTAATGAGGTACATACTTTTATAAAAAAATGATGCATATACTTCAATGAATTGCATGGATGCATTTATAGAAAATGTAAATTTTTTTTTCCAAAGCATATGTCTTGTTAACGTGAGCATATGCGTCGATAGAAATCTATCGACACATATAAGACTGAAATTGAATCTGAGTGTAGTAGTGCCCTTCAATCTTTCATCCTCTTTCAGTACTATATATAAATATATAGCCCATATATATTTCCATAAATACCCCCACATAACTTGGATCCCTCAATTGGATGAGTAGTGTAAAATCTCTCTTTGTGTGTAGTTTTTTCTTGGTGTAAACTCATTAATTAAAATGCAAGACATTAACTATATATATACAGTTGAGTGATAATATGCGGTCCGTGCGAACTCGGTATATACCTCATTTAAAGGAGTATATGCTTCAGTAAATAAAGCATATACCTCGTTGAAGGTATTGGTGATAAGATAATTTCAAATGATGTATGCAATACTTAAATGAGGTGTATGCTATCTTTACTAACGTATATACTCCTTTAAATGACGTGAAATACCTTTAAATGAAGTGTATGTTTGATGCATTTACCTCGTATATGTTATGATCCACACGGTCCGCACAGACCGCACCATATCATTCATATATATATATATATATATATATATATATATATATATTACCCAGCCGTTTAAAATCAAAACTTTTATTTGCAAAAGATTATACATGTCCATAAAGAAGATGAAGGGAGATTTTTCTTTATTTATCAAATTATAAACTATACGCTCTTTGGGGAGTATAAACTAGACTTTTTGCCTCATGTACATTATTTTTCACTGGTACTAAAAACCCTTTTTTTTTTTTTTTGAAGAAACGGTAGGCATACACACCTTAAGTTTTATAAAAAGAAAGGGGTTGCCCAAAGCATAAACGCCCAAAGCATAAACACTTACAAAAAACACTTACTAAACATTTACTAAAAACCCTTATTCTTAAAAGAGTATATGCACTTATTATAATGCCTCACAAAACCCGGATCCAATTTTACGAGAGTGTAAATTTTTTGGGCGCGGCTAGAGCCACCCACATGTTATCCTACCCACCCCATAAAAAATTAATTTATTTCATATCTAACCCACCCCACGAGTTCGACATAGACGATGTCTTCTTTGTTTAAGATTGTTCGACATATACAATGTCTTCTGTGTTAAACACAGAAGACGTCATCTATGTCGAACATGGGGTGGGTTAGATATGAAATAAATTAATTTTTTTATGGGGTGGGTAGGATAACTTGTGGGGTGGCTATAGCCCCACTCAAATTTTTTTCTGTGTGCGCTTTTCTTTATGAAGTTGGTATGGATCCCCTATAGAAAAACTGATAAAACACTACCATAGATCCAAATAGATTTATCTCTTGTGCGTCCACACCACTCCGCATCATCCATCCTAAACAAAAAAAAAAATTCTCACATTTCAAAAGTCTCATAAACAATGGTTATCTAATGTGAATTTTAATCCTTGATTTTTAAAACACATATGTCGTCTCCATCATGGAATATTCAAATGAACCTTTACGTAGAGCATAAATAAAAAAAATAGAGAAGAATACAGAAGAGTAACCCCTAAAAAGCTATTTGTTTTGTACAAGAACAAATCTTGATAGTTATGTCTAGATAAACTAAGATAAGTCATGCTAACTATTCTCGAAAAAAACTAGAATTGTTTATCATAGCTTATCTATGTTAATATATAAAAATATCTTTTTATGTTATTTTAAAATTTTATCTCACCTAACACTCTCTCCATACATTTTAAAAACTGTTACATATATCATATCACACACACCTCTCACATTTATTACCAAACACAAATAATTTATGCAGGGGTATAGTTGTCATTAAAAAAATTAGAAACTCTTATTTATCTTTTTATCTACCACTTATTCTTACTTTATCCATGTTGAATCAAACAACAAAAAGATCATTTTTACGTTTTTCAATGAAAATAAAAGAAAAGATAATTAAATAAAAATTTAATTATTCAGCATTAATTGTTATGTATCCTAATATAACTATGAGAGACAAATAACCAAATGTCACATGCTAAACAAGAGGTTAGTGTTCAGTCACCGATACGTAGGGCTGCAACTTGGGTCGGGTTGAATCTGAACCCGATGGGTTGAACCCAATTTTTACATGGGTTGGGTTGACCAAATCGGGTTCGGGTTCGGGTTGGCCAATTCGGGTTTGACTCACAAATCGGGTTGGGTTCGAGTTGGCCTCACTTTCAACCCGACCCAACCCGAACCCGTAAACTAATGGTTAAAAAAAATATTATGGCCGTTCATTTTGTGGCTTCTAATATGGGTAGTCCAAATTTTAGGTAAACCTAGCTAATCTTACGGGTTGGGTCGGGTTGATTTATTTAATTTACACATCATGTTAGAAAATTTGGGTTGGGTCGAGTTGGTCCAATTCGGGTTGAAAATCGGGTTGGGGTCGGGTTAGTCCAATTCAGATTAGGATCGGGTTGGGTCGGGTTGGTTTATTTAATTTCGGGTTGGGTTTCGGATTGGTCCAATTCGGATTGAAAATCGGGTTGGGTCGGATTAGGGTTGAGTAGTTTAAAATTCGGGTTGGGTTCGGGATTGGAGTCAACCCGAACCCAATCCGCACGAGTTGCAGCCCTACCGATACGCAAGACATCAATTCAGCGATACCCATAAAATCAAACATTCTATTCGCATGACAGCGAGGTTAAAATTATTCACCTCCATTTTTCGAGACCAGACATGACTAGATTGCTAGCTAATGAGTACATGTGCTTTCATAGACAATGCTCAGCGTGTCTCATGCCAAAGTTATATACGTTGGTTAAACCATCACAACTGTTTGCATTGTGGGGAGGTTCGGAACCCTACATAGTGATCCTTGTTTGTCACATGGTGTACGTCCGAGATTCCTCATTTTTTTGAGACCATGCATATATATGTTGGTCACTTGGTCTAGTACTCTAGCTAGCCTGCCATCTACACGTCTGATCAGATAAATATGTAGATCACCTACATACATGAATTGAGAGTCTGAGACCCTTCAATACCTACTTTTCCTTTTCCATATTCTTCTTCTCATGTCTCTCACTTTATGGTACAGATGCATATATTATTAAAAACATTAATAATAATGATGGAAGTCCCGATCGAGAGGGCAACATGTCTGTTAAAGCAAAGGAAGACCCGGCACCTGAACACGCCCACGCACGAAATCTCAACTTTGGGACTGTCAGTGGGACGTTAGTGGAAACCATGGATTAGTTTTTCACTGATAAACTCACTCACTCACTCAAAGTATAGTTTTAAATAATAAACAAAGATCTTTAGCTGACTAAAGTAGGAAAGCCTAAAGCAACAACCCCCCTCCTCACTCAGTAAATGAATCTTGTATTAGATTAGTAAAAGCAGAGAGACAAAGCTATAATGCACGTGCACTCGTGCGCGCGGTCTATCGATGGCGGCTCAGTATCTGCTCAGTGACCATCATTAGTGGCATTGATCATCCAAAATAGAATCCAAGAGACCCTGCGCGAGTCATATTGCATTGGGGGCTGTCTCGTCAGAAAAACGAACTTGAGTAAGTGTGTGTGTACTAGATTACAAGTGATGAGTGATATGAGAGACAGAGAGAGAGGAATATGACATAATGGGTGGGGAGGAAGAGATTGCGGGAGACAACAAGGAAACAACAATAGTTGACACAACATCTTTTGAGGGTTGGTGGGGACAATCAAACCCTAACACACACACACACACACTCTCTCTCTCTCTCTCTCTCTCATGGATCCTTTGGCCTTTGCTTTTTCTTCCCTCACCACCATATTTAGACCCCCTCGCCACTCTCCACTCCCTCCCATCATTCCACTCTCACTCTCACATACCCATATCCCATATCTTCTCCTTTTGTATTTGCAACACTTTCTCTCTAGCTAGTGTTGTTTTTGGTGGTGGTGGTGGTGCATATAGATAAAAAATAAAAATAAAAACTAGTAAGAGATCGATCAGGATGGCGGAGAGTGGATCATGGACGACGAGGGTGTGCGGGGCGGTGCCGGAGAAGGCGCAGTTGCACCTGGCGATGTTGGCGCTGCAGTTCGGCTACGCCGGGTTCCACGTGGTGTCGAGGGCCGCCCTCAACATGGGCATCAGCAAGCTCGTCTTCCCCGTCTACCGCAACATCATCGCTCTCCTCCTCCTCTCCCCATTCGCTTACTTCCTTGAAAAGTCAGTAACCCTAATTCAACTCTCTATAGCACCTCTCGCTCACTATCTGATCACTGTTGTTTATAAGTTTCTTGTCTGATCAAATTCCTTTTGGTATTTACGTCTGAGCAGGAAAGACAGGCCACCTCTTACTCTTTCTTTTGCCATTCAGTTCTTTTTTCTCGCGCTTTGTGGGTATGTGTTAGGTTTCATCACATGCTCTTCTCTCTTCTTGTTCTACTTATGAATGAATTAAAATGATGAGTTTGTGTTTCTGCTTCATGTTTTCTTTAGCATAACTGCGAATCAAGGGTTCTATCTGTTGGGACTGGACAACACATCCCCGACGTTCGCTTCGGCCATACAAAACTCTGTTCCTGCCATAACTTTCGTGATGGCTGCTGCTCTTAGGTAAGTATTCAGTGATGAAAAGGGAAAATGTTACACCCACTGAATTTTATAGTGCAAAACACATATCACACTCATTTTTATTTTTTTAAAAATCATATACGTACATCATCTAATAGGATATATATATATATATATATATATATATATATATATATATATATATATATATATATAATTTAATGAAATATGAAATATATAATACAATGAATTGAATGATATCATTTTTATAATTACGAAAAATTTCTAACGATGTATATATCTCGATATAGTAAATGAAGATGAATAACGACATATATATAATTGCACTTGAGACTCTAAAAATGAATTAATACATAATAGTTGGAGCAACTTCAAACCCAAATTCATATTGTGGGTGACAGGATAGAGAAGGTGAGGATCGACCGGAGAGACGGGATCGCAAAAATCATTGGAACATTAGCATGCGTGGGAGGAGCATCAGTTATAACTCTGTACCAGGGTCCAACCATATTCGGGGGACCAACAAAACCTCTCCATCAGACACAGTGGTCGTCGGTGGTTCAATCAATAACAACAACGGTGACGCCAACGACGACAGTGTCGACACAAGAGTGGATGATGGTGAGGGGAGACATGAAGAACTGGGCATTGGGTTGTGTTTACCTTATATGCCACTGCCTTTCATGGTCGGGGTGGCTCGTGCTTCAGGCGCCGGTGCTGAAGAAGTACCCGGCGAGGCTGTCGGTGACCTCCTACACATGCTTCTTTGGGGTTATTCAGTTCTTGATTATCGCCGCTTTCATGGAGAGGGACTCTGACGCATGGATGTTCCACAACTTGCCTGAGCTCTTCACCATCCTCTATGCGGTATTAATTTCTTCATTTGATCTTTTCATGCAATTTTTTTTTTTGTTTGAAAGATTGTTCGTGAATAGTTTTTGAAAAGATGAGAAGAACTAAAGTTGGATTGATATTTGGATGATGAAATCAACATCGTTTTAGTGTTCTAGGTTTGTTTAATGGTTTAAAAGGGTTACTTAGCTTTAGTCAAAGCAAAGAAAGTAATTAAGAAACATTGTCGTTTGCGGAGAACTGGTTTCATAAATCATAATCGTATTGAACACCAGACGAGCTTTAATTGGAGCATTGTCAATATTACTTTGACTCGGGCAACACCAAGTTGACGGTAAAGATTAGCCGATATATTTGGTTTGATATATTCTTGTTTAGTAATTTATCGATCACTTTTTTAGTGATATTCTTTATAAGTATATATTCCAAGGGAAAAAACTTTTATAAAAGTATTATTTTAACTTTAACTCACTTTTACATTATTAGTAAACCAAAAAAATGCTAGTCTACAATGTGACTTACCATGTCATGACCCTGGTAGGCACTTATTATACTAGCTGGATGTGGAACCAACCAACACATTTGACTGTTTGCTCTCTCTGAATCAAAATGTTAGATATAATTAATCTCATTTACAATCACGCTTGTATCCTGTATTATATTATACTTTTAAATGAGATATATATATACATCTCTTTTATATTAAACTGTCTATAACAACGCTCTTCTTTATCAGTGCACGGAAATGAAAATTATATATGTTTATAATGGGTGACAGGGAATCGTTGCATCGGGGATAGCATTTGCGGTACAGATATGGTGCATCGACAGAGGGGGTCCCGTCTTCGTCGCTGTGTATCAACCCGTCCAGACCCTCGTTGTAGCTATCATGGCCTCCGTTGCCCTTGGCGAGGAGTTCTATCTCGGCGGGTATAACATCTGTATTAATTTAAGTCATCCATCTTTACATAATATTAATCATTCTTCGAAACTAACATCATAATATTCTCACATAATCTATGCAGGGTCATCGGAGCTGTGTTGATCATAATTGGCCTCTACTTCGTCTTATGGGGCAAAAGCCAAGAAGCCAAATTTGCCAAGGAGACCTCAAGCATCCTTGCTTCTTCAAACAACAGACCAACTTCTGCTAAGTCTGCTTCACTCACTCAGCCACTGCTCCCTCCAGTCACTGAAACTGTTTGAAAAGGATGGTTTAGAATTTTGATGTCACTTATTGTTGTGTATGTCTACAAGGTTGGCATGGATGGTGATTTGTGGGGGTTTGAGGCCACCACCACCTCCACTCAACACTTCCACTAGGCAGTGAGCACTTGCTTTGTTTTGATGTCTTCTTCTTTTTTTCTTTTGTTGTTTGGGAAAAGGTAGTCTTAGCTTAGATAACTTTGGATGAAATGGGGTTTGCTTTTGTGTGATCTCTCTCTCTCTCTCTTTACTGTTGTTATTGTAATTGTCACTCTCGTGCTTGTATATATTTATTGTACTCTTTTGGTAGGGAAGTCAACCATCGCGCGTTTTTTTTGGGCTATGGTACCATTTGGGAGAGCAGTTTGAGCGCGTTCGTGTCGGTCAACTCGGTGCACAGTCACCACCCAAACAAACACAATATGGGGCGTTTGCGTTTGAAATGAAAATATGCATTCAACGCCTATTTTTTCTAGCAGATCAAACACATGGAAACAATGATTCGACAAACACGGAGCAATTCCACGGACGCAGAAGTGCCCAACCCGAAATCAAACGGTACCTATGTTTACATGAAGGTGGGATCTGATTTGGTGTATTTAGACTAATAGTAGAGGGGTTTAAAAAATATTGATCTAGATGTTGGGAAAACAATCACGGAAGCCAACATTAAATATGAGATCAAACACAAAAACGAAACACTATATCATATATATCACACGAATAACACAAGATATACATGGTTCGTCTTAAGATAAGTTTACAGGACAAAACACATAAAATCCACTTTGACAGTTAAGATACATTAAGATACTTATTAATTATCTCATGGAGTTACTATCTCTTAATCTTAGAACCCTTTCAATTTTATCTTAAGATCTCTACATTGTATCATGTCTTGTCAAATTTTACCATGAAAGAATATTTATAGAGATAAATAATTTAATCCCCAATTAATCTTTCAATTAACAAATAAATATTGTTTTCAGAATTTAAGAGATATTCACTCTCCTAATCAACAAACAAATATTATTTCTTATTTTAAGAAATTCACTTTAAATATTAATTAAGATCAAATCTTAATTAATATTCTATCAATTAGACGTCCACCCTAATATGGTTTCATCATTGTCATCCAATGTAATACACCGGACCCATTAAAATAAATAAATAGTTTTAATTGGGAATCTGGTGAGTACCTAACATCTTATGATGCTCTCTTTTTACCCTTTTCGTTTATAGCTAGTTACTCATACTTTTATGAATATTAAAGAAATACTCTATAATTGGTTACCTCCCGTACTTATTGGTGTATTTACTTAGTTTAAATGATTAATCATATATTTCATAATTTAAAAAGATAAATATGGTGTTATATTCATACCAATAAAAAAGTTGCATGTATTTTTTATATAATAATGACATAATACATCTTAAAAACACTTCAATTATCTATATATTTTTATCAAATTTATTTCATATTATTTATGAATGTCATGTAATATATATTGTACACGAACTTGAGGATCAAAATATTTGTCCAATGGTGAACATTCACCCTCATATGGAACGAAGCATAAATCATGCACTACTTATCTCAATTTGTAAATTAAACAAAAACAATGATGATCAAATTAAAAAATACCACTACACAACTATCCATTCATCCTCAAATACCAATTCACATTGCACAGAGCTTTTTAAACAAAAATATTGGAAAACCCTTGTGGCGATCAAGCTGGAAATTGGAAAGGTTATCTCCACCTATTTATCTCAGTCTCATATAACATAAAGCTATGTTAGTATCTGTTATATTCAAAATATAGAATGTTGAGTTACAAGGACCTATTATATTTCACTTGGTGTTGCTGCCTTCTATTGATGGACTTTTTTTTATCTATTGGTTCTATTGATGGACTTCTATCAACTCAAATGAACGTTTAGCAGTTTAGGCTGAACGTAACACTTATTAGTTGAAGTTCGACATCACAAATTTCAATTAGAAAAGACGTTTTTCACGAGTTTACATATATTACATTATTTATACACATACACTGTTAAGTCCGAAATTTTTTTCTTTCCGATTTAAAGTTTAATAAACGTTAGGCCTTCAATCACAGTCTCAAAAAAGGATAGACCAGTGATAAAAAAAAGTGTTGTTTCCCGAATGTCATGGAGTCAATTTTGCCATTCGTATGCATTAATTTCTATCTAGCAGATTATATATTTTGTTAAATAAAATATTTTATAAAATAATATAACTCATTAAATAATTTTATTATTTAAAAAAAAATCAAAAGGTGCCATAGTGGATTGTTCCGAGAATTATCCCCCATATTATGCATAAAAAGGGAAATGCAATTTATAGTCATTCCCTAAGCCCCGTTTGAATAACGGAATTGAGTTATTCTGGATAGATAACTATGCCAGTATAGATAACAAATCTACAAGAATAAAAATTTTCAGTTTGGTTGTATTTTTTTTATTCTCATTGGAAAACGTAAGAATAAAGGTTGAGTTGTTTGTTTGATAAAGAATAAAATATAAATAAAGTGTAAAAAAGTTGATTTAACATGTGGGCCCATTGATGTATAAGAGGTGTTAATAGGTGATTTGATGTGATGATGTGTAAAAAGTTGATTTGACATATGGGCCATGAGAATAGATAAGGTGAGTATAGCTTATCCTAGGGTTGCTTAGAATTGTTATACTCTCTTATACTCGTTTAAACTGGCTTAGTAATACCAAGTTATACCCTTCAAACAAACAACTATTTTTCCTATCCATTCTTATACCACCCTTATACTCCCTTATTCCGTTACACAAACGGGGGGTAAAAGGACCCGCTTGGATGGGGGAATAAATGATAGAATGGGAGAGATAAAGGGGAATAGAGTGGTAAAAAAACAGTTTGGATGAGTGGTATAAAAAGATATAACTATGCAGAATTATGTGAGAATAAGTTAATATTTGTATTCCAAGTTCCTCTATGGAATTGTGTTATTCCTTCACTAGTATAGGGAGATTCACCTATCAAATCACATGTTATCACATCAAATCATGTGTCATCACCTCTTATACATTAATGAAGCCTACATGTCAAATTAACTTTTTACACCTTATTCACATTTGATTCGATTTGACTCTTCATCAATCAAACACTCCAACCTTTATTATTACATTTATCAACGAAAATAATTAAAAATACAATCAAGCATAAAATCATTTATTACATTGATAAAATCAATAATTTTAAAAATAATTATAAATTATTAAATAGTTTATGTACGTATCCAAACGGATCTAAATGAAATACCCGCTAAAAGGCAATCATATTCTATGGATTTGACATGTACATCATGGATCATCCACCGAGTATAAAAGCTATCTGCAATGAATCCATATTTCACATCAATGATGCTCATAATTGCCTCTCGCATTTGAAGCATGAGTTTTTATACATCCATTTGAAGCTGGTGATGGCAAAGACTCAATTACACTCTCCAGTACTTTGAATCTTAATTGTCCAGAAAAGGGAGGACATAGAGGACTTTGATTCCACGAACAAACATATACCGGTTTAGACAAGAATCCATGGTGAGAACAGTTGTTGGAGCTGTCCTTGCATTCTTGGTAGTTAAAGAGTTGCATCCACTCACAATTTTGTGGTCAATGGAGTGCGCACATTCAATAAATACATGTCTGTTATGTTAGGACAAGAGATGATCATCACATCATGCCCATGACCCAATACTATGTCATATCTTACAATATATACACACAAGCCTTGCAAATCCAAAATGTTTGGATACAAGTTTAAGGTAAAATAGAGTAAGACAGGGAGAGAGAAACTAAAAAATCTATTTGCTTGTGAAGAATAAGTCGATATATATAATTATGCCAGAATAAGTGATAATAAGCTGGTATTGATATTTCATGTCTTCCTGGAATTGTATTATAAATCTATTCTACTGGTATAAGGGGGAGTACACACGTCAATTCATATATCATCTCTTATAAATAAGATAGCTCACATGTTAAATCATTTTTTCACATTTAATCAATTATTATCCAACATCTTATTCTCATTTTATCCATAACTTATCTATGATCAATGAAACTTCACTATTACATTTATCAAAATGAGAATAACTAAAAATACAATCAAACAAAAATCAAACAAAAAACTACTTATTCTTTATCTATACTAAAAAGTTATATATCCCAAAATACCTTATGTCATAGTCCAAATGGAATTTCATGTTTTGGTGCAATTCCTTATGTATCCAAAAAGATAGGGAGATACTTTCACCAGTGGTTTAACCTTTTAGAATCATAGAAGGAATTTAATAAGTAGTTTTCATATCATCATCTGAAAGATCCTATGCAAAAAGCATCCAAAGCTTGTTGGTCACACATTATGTATTTAAATGATAAAATAGGTGAATAATTTTTAGAAGACCTGTATAAATAATTTATTTTTAGAAGATGTGTTGTTTTAAAATAGGCCCATCCAAATAGTTGTCTCCAAATCAGTTTAAAACTTTACCAAAAATTTATCATTCTAGGAAACTCACCATGGTTCTGTTAAATTTTATCAAATTGAGACCACTCTCCATGATAAATAATGCTAGGTTAAAAAATATGATGATGTGTGGATAAAGACATAATTTTTTTAAGTATATGACTATTCTAGGAATAAATTAATATACCTTTTGAATAATTGATTTTGTGTTAGGTTGTATTTTTAATTATTTTTATTGAAAAACGTAATAATGAAGTCTTTATTGTTTGATTGATTATAGATAAATTGTGGATAAAATATAAATAAGGTATGGACAAAGATTTATAAAATGTGAAAAATGATTTGACGTGTGATCTGTGGGACCCGTATAAGAGGTGATAAACATTAATTTGATAATGGTGTCCATTTATACTAGTGGAATTGATTAAATGTAATAACATAATTTCAGGGGGACTTGGAATATAAATACTAACTTATTCCCACCTATTTTGACTAGCTATACTCACTTATTCTTTGCAAACAAATAATTTTTTAAGTTTATTTTCTCATATTACTCTGTGTGCCTCCCCTATTCTTTTTCCCAAACGGGGCTATGGATTTCTTCTCTTCATGTTGTTTTGTAGGAAGCATGGGGCCTCATGTGAGGCCCATGTATTATGGGTTCGCTCATCTTGAACCAACCTGCGGCCCATCCTTTGAAAAGCATATGGAGTCGTGACTGTATAATGTTGGAAAATATGTCATTTTTTATCAATCAAAACTCATACTTATATTTTATTTTTTATTTTATTTTTAAATAGTAAACATTATCTAATAAAACATGCTTTGATAAAAAAATATATCACTATATTTTGAGTTGAATAAACACATTTTTAGTAAGTGTAAGCAAATATTTAATGAGTTCATTTAATGAAGTATATGTTTCACTGGATTTCTAACAAGGTATATAGAATTTTGTTTTGGACTGTAAAAATATTGAAGTATAACAATGTCCATGTTGATGGATCAATTTGTTTTGCAGCCCGGCCTATTTGCAGCACCATAAACTGCGATATTGCGCTATCACAATGTATACGACTGTAAAATTTTTTTTATATATTTGAATTTATAAAGTAGTATGTACTTCAATAGATTAGTATATGTTAAAAGTGATAAAATTAGTCATAGATTTGACCATAAAGAACATACACAAAAATAAGCTGTGTGTGTATTGCAAAATATATCAATATTATAGTGTATACACGATTTATGTAGTGTATATGGATGGAGAAGTTGTGTATGCATACATGTGGGCTGTGGCTGCACTTTACGGCGGCTCCTTCTGCCCTCTGTAGTGTAAAAAGAGTTTCTGGTTTTGTTACAACAAAATTAAGGTTGAACCAGTGTAACTATCCTAGTGGGTGTAGGAAAAGGAATAGTAACCGTTGTGTATGTTTTGTTATTCCGTTGATACAATCTTGAGCACAATCAAAAGTTATATGAATCTGTTTCATCAAATAACTAAGTTTGATTTTTTAGAAAGAATAATAATAATTATGCCCTGTTATGGTTGTTCTTGTACAACTAATTAATAAAGGCAAGGCTTATTCTATGTATTTTTAAGGGAATTTTCAAAAATAACCCTCCAAAAAAACAAATTTTCAAATTTGACCCGAGTCTAAATTATTAGCAAAACTGACCCTGAGTCGGTTTGGCTCCGGTCAGCGTGCCAACGTGGAGCGCGGACTGGGCGCCACGACGAGACGTGATCCGGTATCACGTCTCCGTCATGCTCAACCCGCGCGGGCGTCGGCGCACGCGCAGGGGTTAAGCGTGCATGCATGGGCCTCCCCCTGGGGAAGACGTGATCCACGATCACGTGACCCCCATGGGAGGCCCGTGCAAGCCGTGCACGGGCCTCCGCACGCGCGCGTGCGGGGGTTTGACTAATTTTTTTAAAAAAAATTTAAATTAAATTTTTATAAAATTAACCAAATCATACAGTGAAAATTAAAATTGATTTAATAAGATTTAACTTTGATTTAAAATTAAAATTAAGTTTAAAATTTTAAATTCAAATTAAATTTTAAATTTAATATTCAGATAATATTTAAAATTTGATTTGATAAAACAACCATTTATAAAAAAAAATTATAATAATTCATATCATATTTAACATTTAAAATTCAGATAATATTTTAAATCAAATAAGGAAAGTAATAATAATCAATTATTTATAAAATTAAAGTAATATTTGATTAAGGATAAGGTATAAATTTGATTTAAAATTAAAATCAAGTTTAAATTTTAAAAATTTTATAAAATTTATGATTTAATTTTATAAAATTTAATTTTATAACACAACCATTTATATAGAAACAAAAAATAAGAGAAAACAATAATATTTAAATTTTAATTTTGTAAAACAACTATTTATATATATTTGCATGCAAACTGAAAATTAAATTTTAATTAATGGTTGTTTTACAAACTTAAAATCACATGCAAATATATATAAATGGGATTTGCATGTGATTACAATTTTATAGGAATTTTAAATATTATCTAAATTTAATTTAAAGATTTAAATTTAATTTTATAAAATTATCATTTATAAAAAAACATTATATATAAATATATATAAGGGAAATTTGCAAAATTAAATTTAATGGATAAGTTGACTGATTAACACCTGTACAAGCTGACTGAGAGGTATACATGTACTATACAAAAGGAACCCTACATAGACAAAATTCACATCAGTTGGAGTAATAACTTAATGGTAGGGTCAACCAAAAATATATTATAAAATACTGATAAATTTTAAAATTCTTATAAAATTGTAATCACATGCAAATATTATTGTTTTCTCTTATTTTTTGTTTCTATATAAATGATTGTGTTATGAAATTAAATTTTATGAAATTAAATCATAAATTTTATAGGAATTTTAAAATTTAAACTTGATTTTAATTTTAAATCAAATTTATACCTTATCTTTTTATTAAACGATCCTTAATCAAATATTACTTTAATTTTATAAATAATTGATTATTATTACTTTCCTTATTTGATTTAAAATATTATCTAAATTTTAAATGTTAAATGTGATATGAATTATTATAAATTTTTTTATAAATGGTTGTTTTATCAAATCAAATTTTAAATATTATCTGAATATTAAATTTAAAATTTAATTTGAATTTAAAATTTTAAACTTAATTTTAATTTTAAATCAAAGTTAAATCTTATTAAATCAATTTTAATTTTATAAAAATTTAATTTAAATTTTTTTAAAAAAAATTAGTCAAACCCCGCACGTGCGCACGCAACGCGCGCGTGCGGAGGCCCGTGCATGCATGCACGGGCCTCCATGGGGGTGACGTGATCTTGGATCACGTCTCCCCTGGGGGAGGCCCGTGCACGGCATGCACGGGCCTCCCATGGGGTCACGTGATCATGGATCACGTCTCCCCTGGGGAGGCCCATGCATGCACGCTTAACGCGCGCGACGCGCGCGGATTCAGAATGACGGAGATGTGATACCGGATCACGTCTCCGTCGTGGCGCTCAGTCAGCGCTCCACGTTGGCACGCTGACTGGGATCAAACCGACTCATGATCAGTTTTGCTAATAATTTAGACTCGGGGTCAAATTTGAAAATTTATTTTTTTGGAGGGTTATTTTTGAAAATTTCCCTCTTTTTAATGGTCTTATTTTCCAACACAAATGATGCTTAATCTCTAGAATGTATTGTCATCATCATCATCATCATCAATCATCAAAACACAACCTTTGCTCTAGAGATCATTACATGAATGTTTTAGAGATCAACTGATTCATGATTTTTTAATAAGTTTTTTGCGGAGTCAGAGATAAATTGCACATCCAAATATCCCATTTTAGGACTTTTAGTGAATGGCTTTTGTTTTACAGCCAAAGAAGGCTGTCCATTGGGACATTTTGGAATTGATGCGTTTGAGCATTGGCCAATGTATTGTGCATGACATATAAAAGAAAAATGCTTTCTGTGCTGGTGGTATAATGCATTAATGTTTATAGGTCTCGCCAATAATGAAAAAAATGGAATGGGTATATCTTATTCAGCCACTACGTGCTCCACTTGATTGAGATCTTTCTTTGCAAATGGATGCAAATCCACCAAATCCCTGTTAGTTAGGGGATCATGTTGATGTAGTCAATGGATCGAGTTATTCAGTTAATGAGACTAATAAGGCATGTTGCTAGCTTAGTATATGCCTCTCGATGTTCTTCTCAGGTATGGCCCAGTCAGGCAAAAATTACCCTGAGTTTTTTTGAATGTTTGGAAAAAATGTCGTAATTCAATATACCTCATAAATTAAACTCAAACTTTTGCTCCTTGAACTATTTGTTTAGTATATAAAAAATTAGGTGACATTTTATTCTGTCGAGCTTGAGTTACCCTGTAAAGAAAGAAGCCAGAGAATGAGCATGAGGTAGGTGCTTTGGAAGTAGATTCTCTCTTACACCTGTTGTCCTGTAGCTTTCCCTGTGATTTTTCTTTTACTTATGAATGACATAGTAATCATTCGAACTAAATGAACATCTGATTGAAGTTATTACATGTATTTCACATACTAATAAGCATAATACATCTAGAAATTGGTATAACTGAGACTAAATTTTTACATTTATATCATGTGTCGTCTCATGGCAAATGACCTCACAATTAGAGATTGTGATTTTGAATCATATAGCCAATAACAGCATATCCCTATATAGTGAGAAGTTCAGAATGCCCCCATTTGATTAGGATGGAAGTGATTGTTCAAAGCTAAAAGCCCAAAAAGAACAACTTCCTCACTGAATTGCAAAATCCCACTAAGCACATAAATTAGAAAGTTCAATTAAAATTATCGCGAAATCCATTATGTACCATTCCACGGATGATGTAAAATCAGTTTAAAGTGTCAGCCCACTTGCCCATGAATAAATGCTAAACTGAATAACACTATTTGTCTACTGAGTTGTAAGCATGTTCTAAAGATGGAGCATTAATTCCAGTCCACAAAATTCCACTATGCGCATCTCAGATTCTTCTGCAGAGAATGTAGAAGTACAAGTTGCTAAATTAATCCAGCCCTGGCTTTTACTTGAATAGTAGTTCATGTAGTTCCAAAGATTCTGAATTGAATAAAAATAATCTATGCCGGCTGGACCTCATCTCATCATAAAAAACAAAACAGACCGACCCATGAACATACACCCACCGATTCTTCCTTTATTTATTTTTTTGTTTTATTTTCTCAAACAATACATGTGACAGAAAGGAAGGCTTTGAAAGGGATGTGATGACTACCGATTCCTTCCAACTCATAATAATTTTTTTCAGAGCCAAAATATTTAGTGCAGGTGCATGTTAGCCGCATATAGAATACGTAGCTATATGTATATATATGGCTTTTTAAATGTTCTCTCAACGTAACAACAAAACATTGTCAACAATGATTTCATGCATGCAGACCTCAGTCACTTAAGTCAAGGAGCATGTGCCCCACCAAGGATGGTAGCCCCTCACCCAACACAAAACAAATAATTAGGATGGTGTGAAATATATATATATGCCACCATAAAACATGAAAAATGATATATTCAGTCTTTTAAAAAAAAAATGTACAGTCTGTTAAATAGTCATTATTATGAAAATATTGACTCTTTATTATAATTATTATGTTATTATTAGTTTCATAGTCTTCCTAGTTTCTTATTCTGATATTTTAGGGTTTCCTTTGTGTATTTATAAATAGAGTATTTGACTCTTCTAATATAATAACAAGAATTCCTTTTACCTTTATTCTAACACAGTCATATAATGAAATACATATTGTTGTATGAATTATACAATGAGATATACTAAGGCATTTTTTCTTTAATTTTTTTTATAGCCTCATTCCATAGAGCTCATACATTGCGCTACTATAGTATATATACATCACCTTATCGTAATACAGAAGACTAAAAATAAATTATAAAATGAATGCATACCAATCGTAAAGACCGGACAAAAGAATATGATAATCGTGAAACTATATGTGAATAACTATCATTTCCAAGTCCCTAAAATCAACTATCTTTCAATGGGTGATGCTAATAAGCAAAATAATGAGAAGAGAACAAATAACAAACACAAATGTATGGGTGTGACATACAGTCGAGTAGATAATGAGCTATAGCTCCCTCCACCAAAGACCATGCCAAGGTAACCACTATCCCCACCACCACCACCACCGGTCGCACCGCCATTGTATGTCACGCTAATGGTGTTGCCCCTGTCACGCCACCCCAAAATAGCATCCATGTCAGTACATGCAAGTCATGGGACTTGATTCATCATACTTGTATCGTATTTGTCTAATCATGTAGTTGTAAATGCATCATGTGAAATGAATTTTTTCTTTCTTTTTAAAATCACATACATTTACAACAGTTGACATTCAATATGATGATGTGATAATATTACAGTGAAAGTCAAATATGATATAAATATAAAAAAACAAGTAGAATCCAAACCCGGTGGTACCAGTGTGGGGGTCAAAGAAACTCAAAAACAGTAGAGCTGGTCGCACGTCCACGTCGGACCGTATCCGGCGAGCACTGACCAGGGCAAGATATTATATTTATTCATTTATGATGACGAAACTCTTATCACCCTTTTTGAAGTTCAAGCCAACTCAGATGAAGATGGAGCCGACATTGGTAACAGATATAAACCACCTCTTTTAACAGCTCATATTGCCCATTATTCAACCTGGTTGACTTGGGGTGTTCTTTATTTTGAAAATTGATTCTGAAATTTTTTTTTTTTTTTTTGGTTTATGAAAAGTTGTTTTAATATATGCTTTAGTAACACAAAAAAAATGTCACGCATTCTATTTAATCATTCAAAATTAGAAGTTAAAAGCTTTCATTTTTCTTAAAAAAACAGAATCAGTCAAACAAGATTTTCAATCAGCCCTTAGAATCAATTTTCAGTATCTTGGGAGGGTGGCCATGGTTAGGTCAGTGTACCGGGACGCATCCAGGGGAGGGTGATCATAAAAACAAGTCATTAGAAACCATGCATATTAAAAGAGTGTACCGGGACGCATCCTGGGGAGGGTGATCATACAAACAAGTCATTAGAAACCATGCATATTAAAAGAGTTATTTAATGTATTTCCTTTGCAAAACGAAAAGAAAACAGTCTCCTTGTTTTTTCTTTTTGATATCTTTTTATTTTTTAAAGAACATTACTATTTGAAAAAGAAAATCCTCCACTTTATTTTACAATTGTTTATATTTAATTTGTTTTTAGCGTACATAGTTTGCTTTTATATTTTTTTTTCGCTTTTTATTCTTTTATATTTTTAAAAAAATAATTTTTAATCATTTCAAATTCTGTTTCCATTCGCTGCGTTTTTCCGATGCTTAATTTTGAATTTCTTTTTTTTTCAAATATTTGTTTCTATCCATAAGTTGCATGTTATAAATTTTACAAATATCCCAAAAAAGTGTCTAAAATCATCTTAAAAACAGAACATTAACAAAGAATATCTCAAATCTCAATTGATTTTGGACAGTCAACGATAAGAACAAAGAA